>PISX010003568.1:0-135174 GCA_004024625.1 Mellivora capensis
GATGTATAAATATAGATGTAGTATTTTTATAGTAAAGAAACAAATAAAAATCACCATGTAAAAGTATGTATGGAGAGAAAGGGAGAAACTGGGAAAGCCAGTAATAGGTTAAAGGAGCCTGCCAAGAAGGCAGAGGATGGACTACGGCATTAAAAGTAGTTTTCATTTCCAAAGTATACCCAAGCCCCTTGAATATTTTCAAACTACCTATAGTTATAACTAAGTGGTTTGCTTAACACATTTATCAGTATTACTCTAAATCTATCTTAAATTTTATGTATCTCTTTCATAGGTAAATTATTATAAGTGATTCTGTAAATGTGAATTAGTTTAAGCTGATTGTGTTGCCTCAGATCTACCTTACATCACCTGCTGAGTGAGGACCTGAGATGATTTTTGAATTAAGTAATAGGCAATAAAATAATATTTTAAATTTCGGGTTTTTTTTAAGATTTTATTTACTTGAGAGGGAGAGTGAGCAAGTGAGAGAGAGCATGAGTAGAGGGAGAGGCAGAGGGAGAGAGAGGAGCAGACTCCTGCTGAGCAGGGAACCAGATGGAAGAGGGCTCCATCCCAGGACCCTAGATCAGGACCTGAGCCAAAGGCAGAGGCTTAATCAGCTGAGACACCCGGGTGCCCCTTAAATTGGGGCTTGTATTTACATACTCTGAATCCTTTCTACTGTACCAGAATAAACTGGGGCTTGGGGAATTTTGTTTTTGTTTTTGTTTTCTTTTAAAGGATAATTATCTATTTTAAGATTTACTGGGGACTGGCAGTAAAGGTGTGCTATAATTTCTACGACTACTGAAAAACATTAGAATTTGACAATCTGATTAATCCAATTTGTGGGCCTGAATCTTTTAAAAGAGCTGCTTGGTGAATAATCATGGAAATTGTCACATTGAAATATTTCTGGTATACTATTAAAAAATTGTTATATTCTTATATCAAGTAGGATCAACAGCTGGTCTCTCCCACTTGTTTATGGCCTTATTTGGCTGTTATATTATGGGCACCCACCCATCCCCCCACACACAGACACATATACACACACACATACCCACACCCCTAATATACAATGCATGGAAGTATTTGTTATGTCAATATTGCATAATATATTCTGAAAGCACTGTCTAAAAACCAATGTTCTACCTCATGTGGCAACTTTGGAGATTTTAATTTCTTGATGGACAAGTATATTAACTTGGATAATGTAGAAATGATCTAAATGATACATCATGACTGAATTGGAGATATATTTATAGTTCTTATATGGTGTGCAGTCATCAGAGTCTCTCTCCATTTCAATTTCCTAAAGGCAAAAAAAAAAAAATAATAATTATATCTTTGGGGAACAGGGCCAGAAGTTAATACGAAATGTGTTTGTTTGTGTCTTTTCTCAAAACTTAGCTGAAAGCAACAGATTTCTCTCAAACTGTTTAAAACCTTCTATCACCATTCTGCTGCCTATTTCCCAGTAGTTGTATTTTTCATCCTCCCACCCCAAAAATGCACATGTGGAAATATACAATTATGTATACCTCTTCATTCTTAACAAGTTTCTTCTCTCTTTAATAGTTTTTGATCATGTTCATCCCAGGCCCATGTATCAATTTTTCCCTAACCAAGAAAGGTATTCTCTTATGCCATCCTCTCTGTGCCCTGCATAAATATTCCCACAAAGAAAGTGACCTGTTAATTATGAGTGATTGCTTTTCCCATCCCAGGGTGACTGAAGAATAATTTCAACTAAGTATTCATAGTCAGGGATCATCAAGTGATTGCTCTCCAGATTAATCTCCCCGGGCCCAAGTGCTGCCTGGTTGTAGCCTGAACATGGCACTGCATTATATCTGTCCTATTCAGCCCAAATAAGAAGACCTTATTTGCTAAACCATTTTCATTCCTTCTGCACAATTTAATTATGCTTCAGTGCAAAACCACCTGTGACCTTGGTTTTGGTAATGAAATCCACTCCCTAGTCAACACTACAGAGAATAGTCTGATGGTAAAGATGGTGCAAAATAAGAATCTTAAACATTGCTCATAACTGGAGAAACAATCTTTTTGACTTGTTCTCTTTTAGTTTGCTCACAGGCATTTGGCTGTTTTTTAAAGGAGATTTTGTATAAGAAGTACCTTCACTGGAAGATTTGAATGAAATTCAAAATGATTCATAGCTGTTTCAGTGAGAAAACAGGCAATTGTCAGTTTTTTTCCTGGACTCTCTGAACCATGGGGCATTTTTAAAAAATAGTATTTAATTTCTGTCCCTGAGAACTAAGATAAAAACATATAATGTGTAAATAAATGCTACTTTTGTATAATTCTGGGTCATTTGAAAGTCAATTATTAATTAAAGGTGCTACTTAGTTTATAATGATGCTTTCAGAACCCACTTTATTTGGCAAGTTCTGCTTGATCAAGGTATGGAATACTGATTAGAAAAAGTCATTGGGTGGCTCAGTCAGTTAACCATCTGCCCTCTGCTCAGGTCATGATCTCAGGTGAGGTTCAGCCTCACATCAAGCTCCCTACACAGAAGAGAGTCTGTCTCTACCTTTCCTTCTGCCCCTCCCCCACCTCACTACACTCATCCTCTCTCTCTTGCTCCCTCTCTAGCTCTCTCAAATAAATAAATAAAATCTTTTTAAAAGAAAAAAGAAATAGGCCCTGGGAATTTTTAGGTTCTTAAACATATGCATTTTAATAGACCATCTTTGGATTTGCCATTATGGTACATGTTACATCTTTTATATGTCCTATCCCCTAGCTTCTCTTCTCTGGGCCTTGTGATTTTTCCTCCAAATAATGTTCCCTTCCACACAATCCATTTACTATTCTCGCCACTAGCATGAACACCACATGGTCTTACCTGTAAGATGCATGCTAGTCCATTTTGCCGATTTTTAAGATTAAGCACATTTATTTTGTGATATTTTAATGTCTCTGGTAACTGGCTATCTTACAGTCAGTAGCACCTATCATTGCTTTTGGCCAGGTGGCTGTTATAGCGTAACTGTCATTGACTGTGTTTGGATAAACGTGGTCATAGCTGTTCATGTGATCCTTTCTTTTACATCCAAATTAGAATAATGAAACTTTTTTTTAATTGAGCTGTAATTAATATATAACATTATATAAGTTTCAGGGTACAACATAATGATTCAATACAGGTAAATATTATAAAATGGGGCACCTGGGTGGCTAAGTTGGTTAAGTGTCTGCTTTCAGCTCGGATCATGATTCTAGGGTCCTGGGATCAAGCCCCATGTCGGGCTCTCTGCTCAATGGGAGCCTGCTTCTCCCTCTCCTTCTGCCACTCCCCCTGCTGTTCTCTCTCTCTCTGTGTCAAATAAATAAATTCTTTAAAAAAATTAAAATAAAATAAAATGATCATCATAAGAAGGCTCGTTAACATCCATCAACACACATAGTTACAATTTTCTTTCTTCTTATGAGAAGTTTTAAGATCCTTCCTCTTAGCAACCTTCAAATATATAATACAGTAGGGGCGCCTGGGTGGCTCAGTTGGTTAAGCATTTGACCCATGATTTCAGCTTATGTCATGATCTATGGGTTGTGAAATGGAGCCCTGAGTAGAGCCCTGCATCAGCCTCAACACTCACCATGGTATCTGCTTGAGATTCCCTCTGCCCATCTCCCACTCATAACTTCTTTTTCCCTCTCAAATAAATAAAATCTTTTTTTTTTAATTCAAATATACAATACAGTACTATTAACTATAGTAACCATGTTTTACATTACATCCCTAGGACTAATTTCTAACTGGAAGTTTTTACCTTTTGACCATTTCCACCCATTTTGTCTACCTCTCACCCTTCATCTCTAGCAATTGCCAATCTGTTCTCCATATCTCTGAGTCCTTTTCTGTATTTTATTTTAGGTTTCACATACAAATGAAATCATATGGCATTTATCTTTCTCTGTCTCATGTACTTCACTGCATAATGCCCTCAATGTCCACCCATGTTGTTGCAAATTATGTATATAACATTTTCTTTATCCATTCACTCACTCACACATCCAGAGGCACTTGAACTATTTCCATGTCTTGGCCAGTGCAAACAATGCTGCAGTGAACATGGGGGTACATATATTGTTTTGAATTATTAATGTCTTCACTTTCTTTGGAGAAACACCCAGAAGTGGAATTGCTGATCATATGGTAGTTCTATTTTTACTTTTTTGAGGAAACTCCATACTGTTTTCCATAGTGGCTATACCATTTTACATTCCAGCAGAGTATGGATGAGGGTTCCCTTTTCTCCACATCCTGCCAACACCTATTATTTCTTGTCTTTTTTAATAGTAGCCATTCTAACAGGAGTGAGGGAATAACTCATTGTGTTTTTGATTTGCATTTCACTAATGAGTAGTGATGTTAAGCATCTTTTGATGTACCTGTTGGCAATGTGTATGTCTTTTTTACACCCAAAAGGGTACAAAGGAGCTTTTTAAAAATATATAAAGTTTAAAAGAAAGAGATAACAAAACACAGTGTTGTAGTTTAATTAGTAACATTTTACCTTTTAGGAATGCATAAAATAATAATGTGTCTTATACAGGCATAATTTAAAGATCTTGCAGGTTTGATTGCAGACCACTGCAATAAAACAAATATCACAATAAAGCAAGTCAAATAAGTTTTTTTTTTGTTTCCCAATGTATATAAAAGTCGTGTCATACTATACTGTAGTCTACTATGTGTGTAATGGGATTATGTCTCAAAAAACAATGTACAGACTTACAGATCTTAATGAAAAATACCTTATTACTAAAAAAGTCTGAGGTTTCAATGAATTATAATCGCTGAACACATATCACCATAACAAATACAATAATAATGCATAGGTCGAAAATACCATAAGAATTTCTAAAATATGCACAGATACGAAGTGAACAAATACTATTGCAAAAATGATTCCAATAGACTCACTCCGTGCAGAGTTGCTTCAAACTTTCAACTTGTAAAAAACAGTATCTCCAAAGCACAGTGAAATGAAGTATGCCTGTAATTGATGATATCATACACTTGATGGAATGTGCTAATTCTATTGTTTCCTCTCCATTAGGCCATCCACCCTCTATCTGACTTCAAGATTGGCCCATTTTTGCATTCTCCATCAGTCCTTCCCAGTTCTTGCAGTTGCTTTTTCCCCACTTCCTGGTTGTACATAGAAGTATCTGTCCTATCCATGAAGGTTGTCTTTTATATTTGACTTGATACTCTATGGCTGACTGTCCTGCACGACTCTTATTTCAAGAATCATGGAATATGGAGTACCTGGGTGGCTCAGTCGGTTGGGCCTCTGCCTTTAGCTTAGGTCATGGTTCTGGAGTCCTGGGATCAAGCCGTGCATCAGGCTCCCTGATCCTCAGGAAGCCTGCTTCTCCCTCTCCCTCTGCTGCTCCCTCACTGCTTGAGCTCTCTCTCTGTCTCTGCCAAATAAATAAAATAAAATCTTTTTAAAAAATCATGGAATATAACAAAAGAAAGGATCATAAAGTCAATCTAGTGTAACTTTAATTTATTATACTCAAAGACACTGAGGCATTGAGATCATTGGAGTTTAAGTGTTAGTGACAGGTCTGAGACCGTGTGACCATCTCTCATAAGCCAGATACAATCCCAAAATTAGATGTGGTTCTGACCCTACAAGAATTGACAGAGCTGGAATCTGATAGTATGTTCCCATTTTCTCAAAGCATGATATTTCAAATATACCAAACCTTCAATGTCTTTGATGGAGGTTTCATGAGCCAACTATTGTGCCTTCCCCAGTGTCTGGCTGTATCCTAAATCTACACTGAATGCTTGTTCAGTTGAATTAAACTATCAAACAAAGTTAAAATGTCTTTAAAATTACAGGCATGGGTGAAGTTTACAATGCCTCAAACCCTGAACAGCCTTATTTTTGTTGTCAGTCTTCTCAGACTGTGTGCTTTCCCCTCACCCCCCACCTCCGCAAAATGAATGACAGAGAACCCAGAAGCATAACAAATGAGCTCCTCTATACTAGTCTGAATGAAAATGCCAAAACTCTCTGTGGATGTTCACAGACATCAGATTCTCTTGATAAGAAAATTGCAACAGTGTAACTTGTTCAAGCATTACAGTCCAATCAATGTCCTTCTTGTTTAGAAAAAATATAGATAATAAAGTTTTTGAAGGATTCAGAGGAGCATCAGTAGTGACTAATTATAATAAGATTTAAAAGAATGGCAAAAAAAAAAAAAAACCCATAGTGATAATAAAAAGAAAAAAAAAACACTAAGTGGAAAAACATGGGCACCTCTTATGATCTGTTTAACTGTTCTTTTAAGAACATATATTCGAAGAGAAATAAGATTTTCAAACTAAGATACCAAAAAGGAAAAAGAAATTAATTTCCCCCAACCCCGTTCAATCCCAGCTGAAGGTTAACACTGCATTAAGATTTAAGTTATGGTTTGAGTTTAACTTTTCTAAAAGTAGAAGTAACAGCATTGTATGCAGTGATACATTTCTAAGGGGATTACCTAACTCAAAACACTAAAATTTGGCAGTAAGCATAGATCTTGTGGAGGACTAGTCTCATTTACAGGAGTCCATGGACACAGTATGATTTTAGAAGGTCTCTCCTACCAACCAGAAAAAGATGCATCCATGCTTCTTTTTTGCACAGGTGGAATAAGGATAGTTAAGTGAAAATGCAATTATACCAGACCATAGTGAATATTAAGTAATAATCCATCATTAGTATCTCAGAATGATTCCATTCATCAGATGGCTGTTCCAAGGGATAGCTATGTGATGACACCTTTCTCCAGGATCTACTCAATAAATGACTCTCTCAGAAGAGGAATAGAGTGAATGGTGGAAAGACAAAGGGAAGACATGTGAATTGGTAAGAGTAGTTTAGGGCATCAGGAGGATCTTGGACTGGCCTTATAAGTAACAAAGCCATATGCTAAAAGTCTTCTTCATCTCCATTCAGTTTTTTAAACCATGAGATAAACAAGCAAAATGGAATATGCATGATATTGGTGGGTGGGGTATGGAGCTGGAGGGAGTGTTGATGAAACAGGGAAAGGAGACAAGAAGGAGGGACAGGAGGCAGTGAGCTGGAGAGAGTTTAATTCCCTCTTTATGGTCCTTTAAGTCCATGATCTTGTCTAGTGGCTTTATTGAATTAACCAAACTACAAAGGGTGCCTGGGTGGCTCTGTTGTTAACCGTCTGCCTTCAGCTCAGGTCATGATCCCAGAGTCCTGGGATCAAACCCAGCATTGGGCTCCCTGCTTGGTGGGAAGGCTGGTTCTCCCTCTTCCCCTCCCCCACTTGTGTTCCCTCTCTCGCTGCTTCTCTCTCTGTCAAATAATACATAAAATCTTTTTTTTTTTTTTTGTAAGAATTAACCCAACTAACTGGAAAGTCATTTTATTCTTTCTTGGGTAATACTTTCTAATATTCAGTTAATTCAAAAAATCCATCTTTAAAAAATATGAAAAGATTTCAGTGGTTTAGCTGTTTTAAACCCATGATCTAAAAAGCAGTTTTCTTGTTTCTGTCTACCAAATTAGACTGGGTGGTTTTTCTTCTCTGTCTTTGTGTCTTCTCTCCTCACCTCCCACTCTTACATATATATACATGTATGTGTATATATCCATATATTCATTCCCTCTAAAAATATAGACATGGATATTATTTACCTTCTCTCTCTCTCATATATATATATATACATATATATATATGTATATATATATATAAACAAGCACACATAGACACACAAAATCAAATACCTTATGCAACAGGCTAAGTTGTTAAACTATTGCAGATCATTCAGAAACACATTAAAGACTCATTCCTTGTTGGATTATTCTGTACTAGATACATTTCAGTATTCTAAGCGCAATACAAATACTAACTCATGCATTCCTCACAATAACCCTATGAGAAAGTTCTTCTCATTATATAGGTGAGGAAGTAATGGTACAAATTGTGTATGCTAATTCAGTCCATTCAGTTCTAATGGTCAATAATAAGTTTTTATGTTAAATCAATGGATGATTCCAAATTTCACAATAATTTTGCTTTCTTTATAATTTTAAGAACTAAAGGTTGGGTTAAAAGAAGAGTTACTTGGCTTCCTTGTTCATTGTATATTATGTAACCCAGTGGGAGCAGGGAGCTGGTGGGGAAGATACTTTATTTCCCACTTAATTATTGTCTTCTACATGTTTGTAGCTGATTTTTCATGCTACCCAGGGGGGAGGAAAGTGAGCATTCAGATTTGGGTACTATTCTCAACCCATTCATCACAGCTGCTGTTATTATAAAGAGGTTCAAAAATCAGAAGAGAAAAAAAGCACTTTCAATCAAAAATGACTAGAGAGTATTGGTAGGGGACTTCATACTTAAAATGGCTTTAACTGATTGTATATATGGAAAGAAGAGGAGAAGACATTCCAAGTAATGGGAATAGTAGCATAAGCAAAGGTGTGCAGAAGAAAAGTTTGAGAAATATTTGGGAAATATAACTTGTCTCTTTGACTTGACTATAGAACCTAAGTATAAAAGTGAAAGGGGTGAAACAGGAAGGAATGTTGGAATTACATTATAAAAGAAGTTGTAAGACAGAATTAGAAATTGTATTTGATTCTTGAGGACACAAGAAGTGGGAGAGTGTCTTAGTCATCCTGGGTTACTACAACAAAATACCATAGGTGGAGTAGCTTCTCTCAGTTCTGGAGGCTGGGAAGTCCAAGATCAAGGTGCGGGCAGACTCTATGCCTGGTGAGGGTCCTCTTCTTGGCTTGCAGATAGCAATTTTCTTACTTATCCTTCTATGGTGAAGAAAGAGATCATCTCTTCAATATCTCTTATTTTAAAGGCACTAATCCCATCAAGAAATCTTCACCTTCACAACCTAATTGCCTCCCCAAGGTCCTGCCTCCTAATATCATCCAGTTGGGGATTAGGGGTTCAACATGAATTTTGGGAGGACACAACACTTGGTCCACAGTAGATAGTGATTTTACCAAGCCAAATTTAAAAGCATTAAACTGATAGACATGACCAGGATGAATTCAAATCAGGAGACACTAGAGGTAAGAATATCAGCATATTACATAGGAAACTAAAATTTTGCTCTTACCTAAGTGACCTCAATTAGCATGACAGGAGAGGATTAATGGAAAAACACAGCTTGATGTGATGATTAAATAATAATTGAAGTAATGTGACTATCACTTAACATTTGTTATTTGTCAGGCATTAAGCTCAGCATTTTATACACTTTATAACATTTAAATCTCACACATTACCAGTTATAATAATAGTAATGACAATAATGATATGGATCACTAAAAATTATATGATGCTTAATAAGTGACAGACATTATTCTAAACACTTCAGATAAATCCTGAAAACAACTTTATGAAGGAGGAAATATGAATATTCCCATTTTAGAGTTTACAAAAGCGAGGTACAAAGAGGGCTATATAGGTAGTTTTATCTCCATTTCATAGATGAAGAATCAGGGCTTAAATAGATGAAATGATTAACCTAAGATCAATCATTTGACAAGTGACAGCTCAATAATTTGAACCCCAGTCTAATTTCAAAGCTGTTCTTTTTCTTTTTCATGGAGAAAAATAAACATTATAAAAAGTTAAAAAGGTACTCATCTTTACTGTATTTTTAATCTGATTTCACATATATTTCTGTGCATAACTGGCTACATTACTTTGAAGTCCTGGCTTCGTAACACAGCCTCAGATATATAAGTGATCAACAAGATATCATTTTATTTGTTTTTCGTACAAGCTTGGCATAAGCCACTTATAGTTGACAAGATGCCTTAAAACACTGTCAGAGACCCAGTTGGCTTTCATTGTTTTTGTTCTGCTAGTCTAAACAGGAAGGATTATTAGGTCTGAGATGGATACTCTGTTTCCACCCATAACCCTTGCATGTCAATGAGCAGGCAAGTGGAAAGATTAGGGAATGCATTCTTTCTTTAAAGACATTTCAGAAATTACATATATACTTCCATTTTACCCCATAATCAGAATTTAAGTAACACCCTTATATCTGGTTGCAAGGGAGACCAGGAAATGTCTTTAGAGAGGCTTCCCTTTTCAAGGAAAAGGGTATAGGAGCAGTTGGGGGAAAACTAGGAGCTTTTGCTAAATTTTCTGTCATTAATTCAGTATTTAGCTTATCCCCACTGCTTCTAATTTAATTATTAGTTCTGTAATAACCTTGTTTCATCTATAATTTGCTTCTTTAGTTATGCAATCTCACTTTTCATCTCTGTTTTAGTTTTCTTGGTCTGCTGTAACAAATTACTATAAACTTGGTGGCTTAAAATAACAGAAACTAATTCTCTGGCAGTTCCAGAGGCCAGAAGTCTGAAATCAAGTTCTCCACAAGATTGGTTCCTTCTGGAGAGTCTGAGAAAGAATCCCTCCCATGCATCTCTCCTGGCTTTTGCTGGTAAATGGCAATCCTTGGATCCCTTGGCTTGTAGTTGAATACACCCCTCCTCTGCCTTTATCTTCTCCTGGTCTTCTCTCCCATTTTTCTGTAAATGCATCTCCTGTGTGTCTGTGTCTTCTCTTCAGTCTCTTATAAGGAATTGGTCATTCAATTTAGGAACTACCGTGATCCAGAGTGATCTCATCTGAGAGCTGTAATCATAAATGAAACAACCCTTATTCCAAATAAGTCCACATTCTGAGGATCTAGGGGAACATATCTTTGGGAGCCACAACCCAGCCCATTATGATATCATTTTGTTGTTTTGTTAGTTTTTTGAATTTTGTGTTTATTAAATTTATGTTTCCATTAACTTTGTCTATGGCATAAATCATTCCTTGGAAATTTTCACCTTAATTCTTGCATTATATGTTATTTTAGATTGCATTTTCGTATAAGTTTTCATGCTATTTTTCTTCCTTTCTCTCTTTCTCTCTCTCTCTCTCTCTCTCTCTCTCTTTAAATCCGTTGTCTATGGGACAATTTTTCATTTCAATTTTTTCTTTTCTTTTTTGATGATGGGGAAGAAGACATATACTTGTATGGTTACTATGTGATTCTTTTTCCATTTTACTTTATCTAACATGTCTTTGTCCAGACCTTCTGTTAGTTTTGACATTGGATGATGTTTTGACATTGGACATTTGGATGATTTATCTTTCTTTATCTCTTTGTCTCTCTTCCTAAATATCAGAATAGGAACCTGTGGTTTCTTCTCCAAGTATTTCATATTCTGACATTATTTAAGTAATCTGAGGACATGGAGAAGGAGGAGGAAATAACAAATAACAAATTAAGAAAATAACAAACAACAAATAATATATATAATAAAGTTGTATAAATTATTTAATAGAATATTTGGCCTCTCTTCTCTCTTATGAGGTGTTACAAAGGTCCTGTACCAGAGTTCTCATCAACTGGGAGGAGGGTAAATTGTAATTATCCTTTGCTGAAGCTTCAGAGTGTTTTGTCCAGTTCAGATCATGGAGACTTCTGTTCCATCATAGCTCTAACATCTTTGTGGGATCTTCTGGTTCAAAATTGTTCAGAAACTCATGCATATTTTCCCTCTACACACAGGAAGTGCTCCAGGAGGACTCCCTGGCCCACAATACATTGGGCATCACTCAGGAATAGAGTTTGATTTGCCTCCCTGCTGCCTCCAAGATCAACATCTTGAAGCAGCAGGAAATTTCAGGTGCTTCTTGCTGATTACATAGTACTTTACATAGGATTTCCCATGGGACTTGGTCCTGCAGGCAGACCCAAGCATGTGTGGCCTTTTAGAACTCATAAGGAGTCTGGTCAGACCCAAGGAAGCCTTCTCTAACCAGACCTCCAACTTGTGTTAACCTGAAGGACTAACCCCAAGGATGTGAGGCTTTGTGCTCTGCTTGGCTCCACCAAGAAGCCAGGGGGAGGAAATGCAGAAAACCCACTAAATTTGCTTTCTCAGACATAGTGACATTTGTGAGAATTTTTAGTATTTACCGTAATGGCTTGTGGGTCAAAGAAGTGTGCCTAAATTCTATGCCAAAGTCCTAAATCTGTCTCCATCTCTGTCCTTTCCTGTCTCTCTTGATATATAAATGTGCATGTGATATATCTATGTATGGTTTTGTCCCTTTCTTTGATTGCTGAGGATGATTTGTTTAACATTTTAAAAAATGTCTATGTTGATTTCATCAGTTATTATGAGAATACTTTGATTTGACATCACTACATAATCTATTGCCCTCACTCTTTCTCTTAGTTCATGTTTGATGGTCATGATCCAGAGGGGGAAGAGATAATGAATCAAATGGATTATCTCCTTAACAGTTCGTTATAAACCCCAGAGTAATCAAAATGCCTTTCTAGAGTTGAGTTCACCTCCTTTGACATACATATGTTTTCCCAGAAAACATGTATTGGTATTTTCTATTTCCTATTTCTGTTATCTGAGACCAAGTCATGGTATAAAAGAAACTGGTGAGTTCAAAGTTCTTAATATCAGTTCATGTTTACAAAGACCCTTCTCCAGATATTAATTCAACATTTTTCTGTAAAATATAAGTTAAAAAATAATATTGCTGGAAGGTAAAAACATAATATCTTCTTAATGCTGAATATGATTGAAGCTGTAGAATTATCCAAGTTATGTCGCTGCCATATTATCATTACAGACATTTATGGCATAACAAAAACTATTTCAAGGAAACTTAAGGAAGTGCGGCTAAGTGTACGGATTATAAACCAAATTGGTCAAGTAAAAATATAAGTTAATAAATATGATTTAAAATATATATAAAGTTAATAACTTCACTTTACATGGGTAGAGGATGAAGCCAACTCTTCAATAACATATAGGCTAAAGCATAATAGCATAAAATACCCAGAAGATAAAAGAAGAAAAATTATGACAAGTTTGACTTTCAACTGAAATTCAATGGTTTTGAAATTGGAAGAGGGCAGATGTCATCAACACATGTTTGAGGAAGAGAATTTGAATATCATGTAGGTCAGTATTTGGTTAAGCAAAATGCAAGTGGAAGGCACCCAGCCTTTAAACTACCTAAGAAGGTCAAACTTTGCATTCAATTAGATCACCTTTTCCAGGTTATCAAAGTGTATTTGGATTCTTTCCCAATCCTTGGAAGGATACCTTAACATATAAATATATGAAAATAATGTGAATATAGCTTCTTGCTAAAGTTCTACATTTTTCTTGGGTACTGATATCTTCCTCAGGGAATTACAGCTCCTTTAATTACAAGTGCCTCAAATGTCCTCAGATTCTCTAGTCTTGAAAAGGTAAAGATAATAAACTCACTCAAACTAAAAAATAAAGGTCTGTAAATAGTAAGCCTTCTAAAGCAGCACAGATTCAAAGAAAATCTTAACCCCAGGAATAAACTAGAAATTTGGAGCCAATTAAGACAGTAAGAAGGTAACTTGGGTGAGAAGATCTTCTGAACCTGTTAGAAAACACAATTGCAAAGGTAATTATGTTCTACTCCCCCTCCCATTCCCCCACCCTAAGTAAAAGACTCTATGGAGTCCTTGTTCTTAAGACTTTAGGACTAAGTCTGGGGAACAGAGCAGGGTAGTGGGTAAGAACCTGGGTTACAGCATTTGATACACTGGGTCAAATGCAGGGCGTACAACTAAATAACCAGATGTCCTTGGTTAATCAGCTCCCCTGGAACTCTGTCTGTTTCCTCAGAGGTAAACTGATACTGTAATATTACCTGCCTCTTGGAGGTGTTGTAAGGATAACATTTGGCAGATAAAGTTACGTGTTTTTGTGTGGAGCCAGACACATACTAAGCTCTCTACAGGAATCAGCTGTTATTTTCATTAAGGTATTTAAATTGTTCACTGCTACATCTTTGAGACATTCGTGCTTGGTAGATTTTACTTATGGTTAAGTTTCCACCATATTATCTTAATGAGAAAATACTGGCTGCCAGAAGGTAGATCTAAAGAGTTGAGAGTAGTTTAAAAAAGTATGAAAGTCAAATGTGTTAAACATCCAATCACACTTAGCTTCTACAATAAATATCCTATCAACTTAGATGTTACTCAGGGGACCCAAAAAAGGAGTTAGACTAGAAATAAGTTCTTTTTTTTTTCTTTTGGGAAATAAGTTTTAATAATAGAATTTTTCAGAGTTATCAAATCACTTTTCCTTTTTTTATTATAAATGATCATTTATTCTACTTTTGAGATTTGCATATATTTATTAAGAAAAGACCACAACTCAGGATATAATTTAACAAGCAAAGTTATTGGGTAGGAAAAATGTGCAGAGAAATCAGTTATGGAAGATTCTGGATTTGGTACCACAGGTTGGGAAATAGCAAACATGAATCTATGAAGGCAATCTGTTTCAGTGTTTGTCAAGAAAATGAACTCTGGGCAGAAAATTAGGACCAGAAGCTTTAGTGACAAGTTGCTGCTGAGATAGGAAAATCCATTGCAGGGTTAGATTAAAGGAAGAAATAATGATTCTATAGGACAGCACTTCCTCCTCAGAAGGGATTTACTGAGTGCTATTTCCCTCAGGTTATCTGCTGTAGCATGCATTCTGAACAGAGCCATCCTTAACCAAACTCTGAATGTCGTAGGGCACCAGCTACTCTTGCCATTCCCCACAGTATGTTCGGCCTGCCACCGTTCTCTAACAAGACCATGCTCTCCAGCTGGAAGGGACCCATTCGTTCTGAATTAAGGACTGGGACTTTGCTACCTAGGAATTGTTGACCTTGTAACCAAAGGATAAAAATGAGCACAGGTAGAGGAAAAACATGAATACAAAAAAAAAAAAAAAAAAAAATCATTCCAATGGTGAGTATCAGTTCCCAATTTGTTAAAAAAAAAGCAAAACACATAAACAACAACAACAACAACAAAACAAAACCTGTGGTTTGAAGACTTCTGGGGAGCCTCTAGGTGAAATGTGAAACTGGCCTCCATGAAATGCTCCCCCCCTTCAAGTGGAGGACAGGGAGAGACCAAAGGAAGAAACTGGCCAATCTAGGTTGGTGGGTGGCAGTTTTCATAAGCAAAGGGAGCTTACTTATTATACAGACTTACTTATTATACTTATTATACAGACTTGGCAGCAAGGTGCCTGGATGCCCACACCAACTTTCTTACACATCGATAAAGAGTCCCTACCTGGGTTTAGTCATGTATACCACGCAGCTATTTTCAACTCCACATCACTATCTCAAGGCCACGTCTTTGGAGCAGCCTCTGGGAGCAGGAAGTCAAGTGAAACTCATATTTCCAGGACAGGGGAGGAGTTGAGGAATTTCTGATTGGCTGGGTCCAGCTCACAGGTCTTTTTGATGACCTCTCCACTAACAACACAAAAAGGAGTATGAAGAGAAGTGTTATTTTGGTATTCCTTCTATCATATTGTTTAATTTCTTCTGATTATAATTATCAATGTATATCAGAGATATTGCAACTGTTGGATTTTCTTTAACAACATGATTTTGGGGAAGGTGAATTATCTCAACTACAGCAATGGAATCCACATCAGAAACAACAGTCCTGGCTAAGGGGAAGAGAGTGGCTACTTCTTGTAACAACCAGTGAGTTTAATATCACAGCTCTCAGCTTGCGTGGTCTGTGCTTTGTTTTGTGTAAGGACGAATGATGAAAGGATGAGAATAAGTAAAAACAACTCTATCCCTATTATAAGAAAAAGACTTGCCTCTTGAAAAAAAAGGACTATGTTCAGACAATGGACATGCTCTGAGATGTTTAGGTTTTTAACCTAAAAAGACACTTTTGTTCATGAAATTCCTGAAGGCAGCTTTGTTTTGCTACAATGGGTCTGAAACTCTTTTGTTCTAGTACCTTTTTTTAATCATTGAAAACAGTGCTTTTGTCACACAATTTTTACCCATAGCAGGGCAGACTCTACTCTGATCTTTTCCACTTCTTTGTATATTTTCAAAGCTTAAGAATGCAGGAAAGAACTTGGAGCAATTTGATAGAAATTTCAGTGGATTATCATATTTTATTCAACCCTTCCCATTTCACTTAACAGCAATGACTATAAGATCTTTGTAGTGTAGGTTACTTGGAGGATGCTACTTTCTTTCCTCCCTCTCCCTTCTTTCTATCCAAATTCATTGTTCCACAGATATTTATTGAAAGCCAGGGATGTGCTAGGTGTTGATAATGCAAAGTTGAATATAAAAATGATTTTTGGCTATGGAAAAATTCCATATGCTCTTGAAGAAGACAAGTAGATCATGTAACATTAGGGGTAAGAATAAGGTATTGGGGGAATAGAGTAGAGATAATAAGCAGATAGCCCAGTGAGGAGGTTAAGAAGGACTTTTTGGAGGAACTACGTCAAATTTAATTTTTAAAACTTGCATAAGAGGTAGTCAGGTAGCTAAGATGTGCATGGGGACATTTGAGATGCTAGCAACAATAGGGATATATACCTAGTTACCTGAGAAACTACAAACAATGTAATACCATTTGATTGCAAAATTTTATCTAGGGAAAGACGGTGTGTGACTATAGAGATAGGAAGGGCCAGCTCAGAGTCAGGCATACTCACTGTGTTAAGGCTCTTGAATTTTACCCTATGTGATATGGAGTGTCAGGGCAATGTTTTAAAAGTGCCTTAATATCAAGGCACCTGGGTGGCTCAGTCATTTGAGTGGCTGACTCTTGATTTCAGTTCAGGTCATGATCTCAGGGTAATGAGATTGAGCCTTGCATAGGGCCCCATGCTGAGCACAGAGTCTGCTGGAGATTGTCTTTTCTTCTCCCTCTGCCCCTCCCCTGCCCATTCTCTCTCTCTCCCTAATAAATAAAATCTCTTTAAAAAGTTTTTTCAAAAGTGTCTCAATATCCAAAAGTATGTCTTCTTATTAGCTTCATATATTAATCCTTTTTCATTAAGAAAATACAAATTCTATGAATTTGAGAAGACTTTCTATTAATATTTTCCAAACTGATAAAGTGGGCAAGTAGTTTCCCTGTGATATTACTAAATAGGTACTGGCAGACCCTAAGGGATAGGCAGCTTCTAGGATGGACCCCTGCCTACTGATATCCATGCCTTTGTGTAATTCCCTCCCCTGGAGTATGCACTGAACTGAGTATCTTTCTCCTAACCAAAATAATATGGTGAAAGTGATGAGATAACACTTCCAAGAATAAATTATAAAGGACTGTGACTTCTACATTGCTGTCTTCTTTCAATTACCTTCTCATTTTGGTTCTGTTGAAACCAAAATTCATATTGTGAGCTTTCCTTCTGAGAGACCTATATAGCAAGGAACAGAGAGTAGCCCATGGCTAACAGCCAGCAAAGAACTAAGGCTCTCAGTCTAACAGCCCTGGGAGTAAACTAGGAAGTAGTTCTACTCCCATTGACCCTTGAGATAATGGCATCTCTGCTTAACACCCTGATGGAAGAGTTGTTAGAGATCCAGAGTCAGAAAACCCAGCTTAGCCATGTCTGAGTCTAGCCCCAGATGCGATGAGATAATAAATGTGTATTGCTTGAAGCTACTCCATTTTGGGGTAATTTTTTATGCATCAATAGATGACAAATACACCTAACAGCAAAAAAACATGTTCCTCTCTCAGCTGACAGTGTTCAAAGGTCTACCAAAATTGTTTTATTCTCTTGGGTTGTATGTCATTCATCCATGCTAAGATTCAGACATGAAGACATAAGAAGCAGACAAAATGGGAAAGAATCAAGAGCACCCTCATCCTTAACATTTTCTTGGACTCCCAGTGGTTGCTTATCTGTGAAGGACCCAAACTTCTTCAACATTGGAAGAAAGGATCGGTGTGGCTCTCAGCAACCTGTCCTCTGATGGGGCACTGCCACACAAAGGCAGCCTCTTTCAGGAGCATATTACCAAGAGGTACCAGTCTTTCCATGTGAATTAATGATTAAATGCCACGATCTTGTTTTATATATGCCTTGCTATAAATGAGGCCATATTTGATGGAGGTAGAGGAAAGGGGCCAGAAGGAAGATGGAGATGACGTTTGGATCTACATATTTAGCAGGGCCATCTTAGACTGTCTTCTTTGCAACTTTTCTACTTAAACGTACCTACTGATTCCTGTGGGTGCTTATTCACTTGTCTATTGTTTGCATTTATACATTTTTTGAATATCTAAGAGCTACTAGGAGTACCTGGGTGGCTCAGTCAGTTAAGTGTCAGATGCTTGTTTTCACCTCAAGTCATGGTCTCAGGGTTGTGCGATCAAGCCCCTGGTTGGGCTCCAGGCTTAGCATGGAGTCTGCTTGAGATTCTCTCCTCTCCCTCTCTGTCCCTCTCCTCTTCTACCCCTGTTCACCCTCGCTCTTTCTCTCTTTAAAATAAACAAACAAACAAACAAATAAATAAAATCCTTAAAAAAATAGCTAGTGTATGAAAATACTTGCTGTTCCAGATACCATGTCAAGTGCATTTCGTACATTAATTTGCCTTAATCCTTAGGACCCTTGAGATCCGGTTGATTTTCAGAGATTCTGAGTTAGTTGGTTTTGTGCAGAACCAGAATATCTATATTTCTAACTATATCCCTAGGTGATTCTGATGCCCATTTAATTTCGAGGACTGCTATACTACACTGTAAGTTTAAAATACTGATATGGAACATGCCTTTTTAGAGGCAAATAGGATTAGTTCAGATGTTTATTTAATACCATTTAGTGAGCATTTGCAAAAAGTGCTAAGGTAGGAGTGTACTGACTTAGTACCAGAGTGTTCAACTAAACAGGCAAAGGGTTAGTTGTGGTTGTTGGTGACTAGTGGGAGAAGAGATAGTGACAAAGGATATCAGAGGCAGCATATTGGATCCAAGTAGCAACTCTTCAGGGAGAGAAAAAGAATAAACTAAATATTATAAGATTATGAAAAATAATTTACTACTTTTCAAATATCACATTTCCTCCCTTCAAGAAGTTCTACTTTTCCCCTTAAATTTATTTTTTGTTTTAAGCACTGGTCAATGATTCCATTTAACTTCACAAATATTTACCAAGAAGTTAGTTAGGGCAGCTAATGGTCCTGGTTACTTAGGAAAAATTGTGGAAAAACATTCCTGGCTTTCAGCCACTTCTAGTCTAACAGGAAGAAGGTAAGACAAACAGGTAAATATTACAATGTGGGAGAATACCAGAAAGGAGCTAAAAGTTCAGAGCATGTAGCTCTATCAGAGGAAAACCAAAACAGAAACAATGCTCACCTTCCTAATTTGTCCTTAGAATACTTAAATTCTACACTCATTCAAACAAATTTCTTCTTCCACATCTTTACCATCTCAAACTGTTTCCTTTGGGTTGGTGCCGAGTGCTAAAAAAAATCCCATATAACCTTCTGTAACTGACTTCTTGTGCAGAGAAAAGTAAGAAAAGTCAAGTAAAAAAATGCATATGTTGTTCTGTCAGGACCAAAACAAGACTGGAGGGTTATCAGGACATTTAAATTTCTCTCTCAGATGACTGAGAGAGTGCAACCAGCTGCACTCAAATTGCATTGAAAATAGATACTTTGCAAATTCTCATCTAAATGAAAGTTTAAATTACCAAGAGCAGTCTGACCGGTTATCTTTGACTAAAGTGGTTTACAATTTGCATATAAACTTCATTTCTTTTTCTAATTATGCTGAATAAAATGCATTCATTTTCTCTGTGATTATAGGCCAGCCCTGCCAAACACCTGTGACTGCCACAAATCCTAATTTGATATTTATTTACTTCAAAGCAATCTTATTATCTAAATGATTCAAAGCATCAAAAGCCTTAATTATTGATAGTCAGTTTGATAGGGTTAGCTTCCGCGTCCTTGGGTGAGGGTTTATGATTAGCTCTTTCCTTTTCAAGCATTACTTGGCTGCAAGAGGCCATATGATTCTGCTGTTAAGGGTATTGGAAATCACATTCTTATTTAATTGGAACTAGATTTAGACAGTATCAAAGAGCCAAGATTGACAGCTGCAATCTGTAGGCTTCCAGGTAAAATGTCTTAAATCCTTATTTATAGTTAGTCTTCAAAATAAGCATTGTATATTATATATATTTCCCAACCCTTTGGAGAAAAGGAACAACTTTCCTTTTCTGTGAAATTTTAGGACCAGCCCAGGATCTGTTGGAAAAACAGGATAGTGTAAATACTATTCCAAGGGCAAAAAGCAGGCATCTGACAAGGAAGCCATTGGACAAGGGGTTTGAGGATAGCTGGGTATTGTGTCCAGGCAACATTGTTTCTACGTTTGCAATTTACAGAAATGGAGGAGATGAGCAGACTAGTTAAATACAAACCTTTGAAAAATTTTACAACTTGCCAATAGGTCCTGTAGGATCAATGCCCCACAGCTAGCTCATCATTTACTAAATAACATTTCATTAGAGCACTGGGTGTGGTGCATAAACAGTGAATTTTGAAACACTGAAAAATTTTTTAAATTAAATTAAAAAAGAGAGAAATTAGTTGAGCTACTTGAAGCTTTGAGTGGAGTTTTAAAACATTTACCAGAATTTCCTAAAATGTGGACACTCGAGAGTCCTTGAGACCCTTTCAGGGATTCCATGATGTCAAAACTATTTCCATATTAGTACTAAAAACTCATTTGCCTTGAAGTACCTGGGTGGCTCAGCTGGTTAAGCATCTGAATCTTGATATCAGCCCAGGTCTGGATCTCAGAGTCTTGAGTTCAAGCCCCAGGGGGGTCTTCTTAAAAATAAGTAAATAAATAACTTTAAAAATTAAGCATTTACTTTTTCACTATCATTCTCTTAAAACTGTATGGTGGAGTATCCCAGAGCCTACACATTACATGTGATATTGCAACAGAGTGATTACAGAAGCCAGTAGGAGAATCCAGCTATTTTCTGTTAAGCCAAGTGTTAGAGATTCACAAAAATGTAAAAATAATACCACTCTTCCCACAAATTAGTTTTCTTATAGATATTGTAGATATCTTTATAAAAATAGAGTATTTATATTACCATGTAATAGGTTTATTACTTCTTTAAAAATAGATTAATATTTTAAAATATCATATTGTTTTAATATGGCAAATATTAATAAACATAATTCATATAAATGAAAGCTTTTGAGTGGTTAATACTTGAGTAGTTTTTGAGAGTGTTTAAAAGCCTCTGATTTGTGTAAAAGAATAAACTATACATCTTCTTAAGACATTCATCACTTTGTGACTTTTCATCACTCATATGTTCTTTGACCAAGCTCTTAGTTAAGGCCTTCTGTTTGCTGTGCTTTGTACAGCTCCAGTAATAAACAATAAGGATATAGCTTTCAGAAAGCACACAATCTGGTGTTAGAACTCTACTTGCAAAAAGATAATGAAACTGATATGCTGCCCAGTTGCTGTGGCAACAGAGATGATTAATATGACAAGCTCAGGTTGGAGGAGTCAGGCAGAGCTTGATGGACAATGTCTGGCTTACAGTATTTAACCAACATTAAGCCTCTATTCCTTCCTTTCTTCCTATCATCCACGTCTCCCCACTTCCCAACCCACTTGGTGCTGGATCTCCTAAAAAAGACTGTGGATACCTCATGTATGACTCCATCCATTAGCCTTGTAAGTACTTCCAGTATTTCTTTCTGAAAAGCAAACTTTTAATGAAGGAAAGGCATAGGCATGGGGGACACTGAGTGGGGCAGGAGGGGGAAGACTTACACATCCTGTTGTAGATAAAAGCAGCATCATCTTGGTGGGCAGTAAATCAATCTAAATGGCTATGTGCATAAATCATATTGGAAAAGAAAGGGAGAGGAAAAAAAGATTATAATGCTCTTAAAATTTGCAATGGTTGTCAGGCAGATGGGCTGTGGGTTCTACCTATAGCCATTGCCAGATCAATGAAATGCCTTATTTATGCTTGCTCTAAGCTATCACTTGTCAGGGGTGATCGCTTGTAGTGTGCTTCAGAACAGAGGTAACATGAACACAATGTGACACTCAATTAACCACATGTGTCAATCAGGAGAAGCCCAATGGATTCCACTTTGTCAGCAGCCCCACTCCCTGTGTGTTCATGGGAGACAGAGCCCTTTCATTACTGGCACTTCCTGAAGGCTTCCTGTTTCTAGGTATCATCTAGATCAATTCTGTAGACCTGAACTAATGTTTCAGTACGGAAATCTAAAAGGTGAACCACAGGATTGCATTTATCTTCCCTGCTTGTTATGCGGCTCAGGCCATAATTCAGTGCTGACAGAGGTTCACAAAATAATTCCTCCTTTGCTCTTCTGCCTTAAACTCAGATTTCTCACCCTTCTAACCAAGGGTAATAATGACATTCATCAGTAGAAGGTAATGCTTTTTCATGCACTTAGTTTAGCTCCCAGCCCCCAGATCCTACTCCTTTTCCTCTGGCCAAGACTGGGACATTACGGCATTGGGTAGACTCAGCCTAGGGAAATAAGATAATTTTAACTTTTTTCTCTGGGGGCATTTCTTTAAACCCCTAGCTCCTAAGAGCTGGAAGGAAACCCCAACTGCTATCCTGGTCTCTGTATTTGTTCAAAACAATTATTTTATTAAACGAACAAATGAATCTTAACCATGTTTTACAAAAACACAAGCAAAAAAATAAGGACTTTTAATCTCCAGGGACAAAAGTTTAGGAGAAAAAAAATTGTTGGGTGTTGTAATGTAGCTTTAACCCCTTTACATCATTTTTTCCACTTATAGGGATATATCTATGTATAGATAGATATAGATATATGGACATATGTTCACTTTTCTATGCTGATGACTTCCTCCTTCATCCCTGATTTCCTGATTTCCTTCCAGAAATAAAGCTGAAGGGGTTGGTCTGCCTTTACATGTATACAAGTAAATTATAATTCAAGTTTATAAGAATTAACATGCATTAGTAAAAGGCAATACATTTTATAATGATAAGGAGAAAACATGTCTCTCACTAAATGTTAAAGCAGAAGACACCACAGCATGCAGCAGCTGGGAGGCACTTCTATGCAGAAGGCAGTCTGCGGTAGTAAAACCAAGAACACAGGATCTAAGACTATTTCTGTGTGAACGCTGACTCTGCCATGTACGAGGTGTGTGGACTTAGGCAAGTTATTTAGATTCTCTGTGCCTCAATTTTATCTTTATAAAATGGAGATAATGGCGTTACCTACCTTGGGAGTTGTTGTGATTAGTATAGGAGTGATTGCATTTAAAACACTTATAACAGTGGGAGAACCATTCTAAGTGATACATATTTTCATTCTCCTTATTACTTTATCCTTTCTGAAATAAGCCTGTCATCCAAGGGCTGCTAGCCTCTGGTATCTTATTAACTCTAATTTCATTGCTCAACATTTTTCAACATATTGTCTCTTGATTTGGGGTCGAAGGACTTGTCTTTGTAAACCCCGTCCATTGGTCCCAGTTTTGTGTTATTGGAGTATGCAGCACAAATACATATCTTCTTCTACATGGTAGGCTTTCAGCCATTTGACTCTAATGACCATGTCACCACTTAGATAGGCTTCACTGGTCTGAATTAATCACAGGCACATTTGGCTTTGAGCTCAGGATCTGGAACAGGTTTTCCAAGATTATATCAGAGCTCAGCAACTTTTAGACATGGAATGTAGGCACTTGTTTTTTATTTAAGCTTGTGTTTTCCTTGGTCTCTTCATCAATAAAATGGGATAATATAACCTAGACTTTATCTTGACAATTCACTGTGGTAACCCATGAAAAATGCATATTACACTCCTTGAGGAGGTGGAATATAACTCCCCACTACTCATGCATAAGCAGCACAAAGTAACTTCTTTCCAAAGAGTGCAATATAAGAAGGGGGAAAATAAGTGAATTTACAGTGGAGAAAAAACTAATAAACACTACCTCAGCCATGTAATCAAGGTTAACATCAACAGTGATAACTAATGTTGATAGTGTTATCCTTAACATGATGCTATGAGTATGGCACTTTACTTCTGTGGTCTTCCTCCCCAGAACCCATAGCCCCAATCTATTTGTGAGAAAAACATCAGATTAATCCCAAAGAAGGGTAATTCTACAAAATACCTGATCAGTACTCCTCAAAACCATCCAAGGCAGCAAAATTAAGGCAAGTCCAAAAAACTAACACAGAAGCTTAAGAAGACATGATGAATAAGTGCAATGTGGTACATTAATGGGATGTTGATGGGATCTTGAGACCAAAAAAAAAAAAAAAAAAGGATTACTAGGTAAAAACTAAAGAAATGAAAATGAAATATGGACTTTAGTTAATAATAAATACATTGGTATTGGTTCATTAATTGTGAGAAATGTATCAAATTAATATATGATCTAAATGGTAGGGGCACCTGGGTGGCTCAGTGGGTTAAAGCCTCTGCCTTCGGCTCAGGTCATGATCCTGGGGTCTTGGGATCGAGCCCCGCATCAGGCTCCCTACAGGGAGCCTGCTTCCCCCTCTCTCTCTCTGTCTGCCTCTCTGCCTACTTGTAATCTCCATCTGTCAAAATAAAAAAAAAAAATCTTTAAATGGTAGAGGAAACTAGACGCAAGGCATAAGAAAGTTCTTTGCGCGTTCTTTGCAACTTTTCTATAAATCTAACACGATTCTAAAGTTAAAAGGTGAAAAAATGGGGGCGCCTGGGTGGCTTAGTGGGTTAGGCCTCTGCCTTCTGCTCAGGTCATGATCCCGGGGTCCTGGGATCGGGCCCCTCATTTGGCTCTCTGCTCCACGGGGAGCCTGCTTCCTCCTCTCTCTCTGCCTGCCTCTCTGCCTACTTGTGATCTCTGACTGTCAGATAAATAAATAAAATCTGAAGAAAAAAAAAGTGAAAAAATGGTATACAAGTTTCTAAGAATAGCAAAAACTCAATACATGCTATTATTTATTATATTTTTATTAGACCTGTTCTCATGTGACATGGATTCCACTTGAGATATACCAAGATTTGAGAAGCATGTGTACGTGGACAAGAGGAAGGGGCATGTTTGTGAGAGGGAGGCTTATTCACAGTCATTGATCAGGATTTCAGGTCTTTGCATTAATTTGGATCCCAAAGATAATTCTTGATTTGGTACTGTACTCCTCTAGCAAATGCTACTGCTTAATAATTTTTTTCTCTGGGAGATCCCTTGACTGTCCTCTAAGTATTCTGAATCAAAATCTGAAACTCCAAATTAACAATAGGATGATAAATGTTATATTAATGTATTAGTGTGAATTTTTGTTCAATGTTGTTTCTAAACTAAAGGAGTACAATTGACCTTAGAGGTATGGTTTGAAATGATGGGCATGTGCTTGCCATCATCAAATACCTGGCTGCTGTTAATAAGCACGAGGCTTATAAGCAGCTTCATAAAGTAGAGGTCTCCATGGCTCTCCTAAAGCAGCCTGTGATCAAAAGACATTTATGCCACCTGCTGCTACTGCCCTTCCATCTTCTGCAGCTCTCCCCTAAACCTGTTGTACCTCCTAGGACCTGACGATACAGATCTAGGTCTTCACAGTCCACATATGTCAAAAAAATTTCCACATCTTTTTCTCTGCCATGTGAATACTGATCCCTGGCCTGGAATGATTGGAAGCACATCCCTGTACTTTCACTTTTGGAACAATTTAGTTTTCAGTCAATAAAGGCAAACAGTATAGAGACAAAATTATTTCTTGAAAACCTATACATCTGGTGACTTCTGTCTAGTTATTCTCAGTATTTGTGGTTTTTCCTTCGATATTTTATTTTCTCTCTTAAAATTTGGTAATGTTACTACATTACAAAGCAAAGAGAACTGTGATGTCTTTTCCATTTTACATAAATGGATCCGTGTCCTTTTGACAGTTTTCTGGCCAATGCTGACAGTGTATTTCCCATCTGAGGAGGTAAGGATGCATAATTCTCCATGAACCCACACTTTACAGTGGTAGGCTATCTGTTCATTTTACAATGTATTCTACTATTTTAACTAAGGTACATGAACCAGAGCATAGCCATCGAGGGGCACTGGCCCAGATTACAGGGTGAGCACTTACCTTAATTGACCTTACTTCCTCAGCTACATTAATGTATTACCAATTATACATTGTATCTTTTTCCCCAATAGAATGTCTCCAGCTTATGTCTCACATATTCCAGAATAACCACTGGCAGGTCCAGTCACACCTGTGTTTGTGAAATCAAACTATATTCCATGGATGACAAAATACCTGACAGAATTTCCCCAAGGGTTTTGAATCCATGGAAATTGGTACAGAAGAAGTACTTACTGTTGTAACACTCATACTTATTTTTCCTAAAGACTGTTTGATGTTAATGATGGCTCCAGGAAAAAAAGCAAAAGAGTGAATAAATGTGTGATGAGAAAGGGTATATTCCCATTAAACTTCCCAGATTTGTTACTGAAAACAGAAAGAGTTCTACATTTTCAGAGCACTTTATCTGCACCTGACCTGTGAGGTTGATTTTTTTCACCTTTAAGTTATGATAAATGAAGAACGGTAGAGTCTTTATGACAGTATAAAGCCCCTTGATATTCTGCCATTATTTCCTATCTTTCCCCCAGTACCTCTCATTTGGTCATTCAACACCTATTTTCTATGTGTTGGGGATACAATAGTGGGCATGATGTGGTTGCTACCGTTATGGAGTACATCTTTTTAAGCAGAATCCATTTTGAACATGCTGTTGAAAGGCAAAGTTACTGGTTCTTAAATAGCTCCTTGAAGACAGTGGCATCAAATCTGTGACCGAAAGGACCAGAAGGAGGTGCCAGGCTGTGGGAAGGATGAAGGGTAGAAAGCATTTCAGGGAGAGGAAATAGCAGCCACTCAGTGCCTTTGTGGAGAACAAAGTATATGTTTGAGGAATGAAATTTTGAACCAAGGGTAAGAACAGTAGAAAGAGTTTCTGTCCTTCTGTTATAAGATAGAACTGCTGGAGAGGGCTGGAAAAGGCTAGGTGGATGATGTCTAATGGCAGGTAATGGCTTTGCAGGAGAGCATCAACTGTACATGAAAAACTGCCCACTGGAAACTCAAGGTTATCTTTAAAAAGAATCATGACTGTTCTCACCCAAATGTAACACTTTTATTGGCTCCAGGAGGAAACTTTTACTCAAAAACATTTCCTCTGAAATTCCAACATTAGAGATTTATGCCTGTGTCTTAAGAAGCTCAATTTTTTAAATGTCAGTACTACTTGAGGTTAAGCAGAGCCATAATTCATCCATGGTTTGGTGTGGAGTCCTGTGATACAGATGCTTTTTGTCTCTTTATGGCTTAATCATACTAATTATGACTGGAAAATGGGAATTTCCATGGGAGGGTAAATGGAAAGGTCACTCTTCCTCTATGAATTATCAGAGAAGGGATCTGTGCAAAGAGCAGGCCACTTCGAGAGGTTGCAGAGGACACCTGGTGAAGAGAGGGAGCTGTATGGAATAATACATGTGAACTCCATCCTTTCACTCAATCTCTAGCAATGTACCAATAATTCAGGTTTTTTTTTTTTGTCTTCAAGAACTCTTATTATTCTTACCATTTTTTTTAGATAAATGGCTTTTTAAATTGGCAAATCAATATTATGTTTAGTGCAGTCTTTTTTTTTCCTATAAAAGTGACCTACCTACCCATAATAAAGACACCAACTACTGCTGATAATATATTAGTAGCAAGTTACTGGCAGCATATCATGTAGTCTAGAAAAGGAAGCAAGAGAAAAAGCCACACTTCTATTTCCAGTTTTCTTGCTCATTCACAGGGAGTTACCAGTAACTTTGAATGTCATTACCAGTAATTTATGAGGATAGAGAGCCAAGAGAGTGAAAATGTGATAAATTAATAATACTAACGGAAGGAAGAATGGTTTGAAATTTACACAAACTAACACAAAGCTTGAATCTCAGCTCTTGAAGTAATATTTAGTCATCTAAACCTCATTTCTCACATTGATTAAACTTGAATAATGCCTATTTTATAGGGCTGTAGGGAGGAATAAATAAAATAAAGTGTCTATCACAGTAGGGTATACATATTAGGTGATCCACTAATTATACTGGTATAGTTGTAATAATGCAAGAGTGATGAGATTCAAGGTACTGATCAACACTGACCACTAATAAGAGTGGGAAGACAGAAGGACAACAGATTTGTGAAAGAGAGGATGTAAAAATACTAGTGTATACTATAGAGCTTCCTGTGGTCAAAAAGAGACTTTACTGTATATTAATTAGGACTTCCCATGTATCAATTTATTGAATTCTCAGAATAACCCTATAAAATAGGTGGTCTATAATCACTCACTTTCTATAAATAAGGAAACTTAGACATAAATAAGTTAATTTATCAAGGTTAAAGAAAGAAAAAAAAAGCAAAACCACTAAGTAGTAGAGCTAGTATTTGAGCCAAGACAATCTGGCTCAATGCAGAGCTCTTAAGACATTGTGCAATAATGCCTCTGTCATATACTAAATTCCATGCTTATACTCCAAAATTATCTTTATTCTGCATTATATTAACATTAAAAACTAATGGCATCATATTGCGGTTTGTAACTTTGTAGATACCCTTGCAGAAAACATCAAAAGTTAATGTAATTAATTAGTGAGGATACTTGGAATTATAGCAATTTTTTTAAAGATTTTATTTATTTATTTGATAGACAGAGATCACAAGTAAGCAGAGACACAGGCAGAGAGAGAGAGGAGGAAGCAGGCTCCCCGCTGAGCAGAGAGCCCGATGTGGGGCTCGATCCCAGGATCCTGGGATCATGACCTGAGCCGAAGGCAGAGGCTTTAACCCACTGAGCCACCCAGGTGCTCCTATAGCATGTTTTTATTTAGAATATGCATAACTCAAAACACAGAGATGGCTGATGACTGTTTGTTAACACAATATATATTGGAAACATATTGAGATTTTTAATGTACATCATTTATTTCTTTTATGTGTGCAATATTCCTTGTGACAATTAATTGTTATTAATTCAGCATATATAACAAGAGCTATGAGTTGTCTTTGTTCATAGGCAGATGGGAAACGTCACATCTAAATGACTACTTTCCCCTTTCCTCAAAGTAGTCATTTAGAAGCCAGATGTTTAATTCCATGAGGGTAATTTTCTTCTTTGTTTCTTATTTTATTTTTTAAGAAGCTTACAAGTCTGAGATATATGTATTGGTTTCAGTATTCTCAATGATAGCAACATTTCCTTTTTATATTTAGAGATAGATAGATGATGATAGATAGATAGATAGATGATAGATAGGTAGATAGACAGATGGTAGATAGATGATAGATCATGCCAAGAATACAGCCTTAGGAGAGCAATGTGTTATATATACCATCTGGACTGAATACAGGACAGAGTACCATTAAGGTCTCTATGTATACCTTTAAGGTTCTGGTGGGCAGAATGGAGATCTACTCATCCTTGTGGCCTCCCAAGATAACCTCATATATGTTTCCTTGCTGTTAAATTTCCCACCTACCTATCTGGAGTGGCCTTCTTCTTCAGCTTCTCCTAGCCCTCAATGTATGGGGGCCAGTTTACAACCCAACAGACAGGTAGATAGATATGTATATATACCATCATTTATTATATTTAATGATGATTATCTAGAGTTACATATACTTATATATAATTACTTATATTTCCATATATGTACATCTATGTGTCTATAAACCTTAACCTTTCCATCTAGCCCTTTATCCATCTTTTTTCACCCTACATTATTTATGACTTTTACATTGCTCAGGTCTTTCTTGTCAGAAAAAGGATTGGGTAAGACACTGACAAAAACTTCTGTAGTCCTTGTGAACAGAAGGTAGATAATCCATGTTTTTAGTCATTGTAGACACCACATGACGTATTGATATGCTATTTTCCTCATATTAGATTTCGTAGTGTTTTATGTATATGTTCTTCCTCCTCTTTCTACTCCTCCTCCTCTTTCTCTTACTATTTCTTCTTCTTTATTGGCACTGGATAAGATTTACCATATAATGCTCAATAAGGCATTATAATACATTCCCATCTTGTTTCAAATCTTAGGGGTAAAGTGTACAGGCTTCCACCATAAACTATGATATTAACTGCAAGTTGTTTGCAGGTCCCCTTTATCAGATTAAAGCAGTTTTCTATATTTCTATGATACTGAAAATTTTTTTATTAAAAATAGATATTGAATTTTGTCAAGTAGTTTCTACCTATTGAGAAGATCATGTATTTTTTCTCCTTTATAGAATCATGTATGCTAATGATTAGTGAATTTCTGAGAAAATTCCACTTGATTTTAATGCATTATATTTTTATATTGTTGAATTCAACTTACTAACACAGTATTAAACAACCCTATTTCTATTTTTATTTTTGTCCCTCCTGGTACACAAAGAGCTTGTTATATTCAAGGTTTCCAGGGGACTCCTCTGAAGATTGCTAGAGTCCCTTTTCTATGCAGCTCTCTTCTCTCTGATATCCTGTAAGGTTCATTCCTTTTTCTATTGCATCCTTGAATTCAAATCTCAGTTTCCTCTGCCAGGCAAGACCCTGCTTTCTTTTTGGGCTCCATTGTCTCCATTCAGAAATTGAATCCCAGGGTGAATATGGAGCTCATCTTATGTGTTTCTCTTCTTTTAAGAATCACAGCCCTGCACATCGTAAATGGTTGATTCCTCTATCTGTGCAGCTCTATAGTAGCTTGAAGTGGGAGGTTAACTTGGGTAAACATTACTGAATCTTGGCCAAGCTAGCAGTCTCTTATAAACATTTAAGAGCGGACAGGAAAATCCCTCCATTCCAAAAAGGATGTTCATTTTAAATACATCTTTTGAAATCCCTTGATTGTGTCTTTATTCGTTTCCATTGAGTTAACATATTAGAAGATATTTCTTTAGTTTATATGTGCTTGTAATTTTATGCAGACCTACATGTCATATCTCTACAAACTCTAGTTTTTGTTTATTTGTATTATTCTCAGTACACAATAAAGATAAAAAGTAACAGATTTTCATGCACAGAGAAGATAATTTCATGCTTTTTTCTTGCTTACCCAAGAATTCCACTGTACTGCTATGACATATAGAGTGAACTGAGAAAGATATATTCATTTTTACTAGAAATTCATATTAATCTTACTCTCCAAACATTTATTTTTCAACAGTGTATATTGCTCCAGTGCCAAACATGTATGTAAAAATTAGAGTGACTAAGACTTGCTTTCTCTTCCATATAGTACAACACGGTAAGTTGAAATGGTGGCAGTAGCTAAGCAGAGAACAGCTAAAGCAGTTAAAACTAGAACAAAAGAGCTAAACAGAGGAAGGCCCATAGGCCATATCAGATGAGCAAGTTATTTCACAAGTGGTCAAATTAATTTTTTGTTTTCTCATTCTCATCTTGCTTTAGAGGTAAACACGAGAATGAGTCAGAAGTGATTTTGTTGTTGTTGTTGTAAATTATCCCGGTGTTGAAATCCTAGCTACACAGACATGTATATCCCAAAGGTGCTATATTATTACTGTGAAGTTAACCTAAAATAAAGTATCTCTATCAAAATACTAACATCAAAATATGAGGCATACCCGTTATAAACACAATACTTATATATTTGAAACTTGTGGATTACCTAACCTTTGGTGTTTAGGAAGATTTTTTATTCAGAATGCCAGTGTAATTTATAAGCATATGCTTGCAAAAACAGATGCTAATGTAAAATATTTAGGACATTAAAATTTAATATTTCATGCCCCGACATAGTAATAAGCATTTGTAAGTCAATATTTACATTATATGTAGTTAAATGTATGTTTTCCCATATGTTCAAAAAGAAAAAATTGCAGGCATCAATTTCTCCTTTCACAGGTTTATAACACAGCAGGTTGCTGCTTAAATGATGAAAGTGGTCTTTCTAAAAGTCTTTTTAGTTTAATTTCAGTGAAACAGCACACCTGTGAGTTATAACTTAAAAAATACAAAAAGTGGATAGAAAAGTGTCAGTACTACTCATAGAACTGATACCATCACTCATATTTTCTCTTTGTTTGAAAATTGTAAATAAGACCAGACCAATAAAAGTAGGCCTGTCCTCGACTTCCGATAGGTATCTAAAAACAACCATTAATAACATTTTAATTTTTTTCTGATTTCCAGTTTTGTGTATTGTAGATGGGTGTGTATATGTATGTAAATTTACATGGTCTGTTATCTTATTATTTGTTGGGGTCTCTGAGGGGTCTGAGAGGACCTAATAAATAACATTCTTTTAAAAAATCCAAATGTACACATTAGGCAATAAAATAAAGAAGTATGAAATGCTGACCAAATTTCATTGTTATTTCTGAAATTTGGTCAGCATTTAAATCTAAGATGGTAGATACAGCTTAGTATGAGAACAAAATACACACAGTATATAAAGACCGGATTTAAGCAGACATACACTGAATTAGGCAGCATGGCCACAGGTGAAGCTCGCCACAGTTGAACTTAAGACATGAAGGAACAAAGGAGAACTCCTAAACCTAACAGGTACCTTGTTTCTCAGAGAAGTAAGGGAATTGCTGTGTCAAATTTTGTTTTTCCAAATCTACTCTTCCCCATGTTAATGATCAGATAAGTGACTGTACCTTCCCTGAGCGAGCATAAGTAGGGGGAAAAAGTCCAGGAATGTTACACTATTGAGCTTTGTTGGTATGGACAGAACTATTAGGAATGGAGAATAGACATTCTCTCACAACACTCTACACATTTTTATATATATTTGCTTGTCTTTTGCATTTTTATTTTAATAGAGACCTTAAAGAGAAGGTGTGGAATAGCTTTGGATGTAATAGAGAACTAGCTTGGCAGTGATCTTCATCAGTAAGAGGAGCTCCAATTCATTCCATCATAAGTGGAGGTATGGCCAAGTGAAGGACAGGGTAAGGTTTGCATATAACTTACTAGTTATTGGGACATGGACAAGTTCCCCAAACTTTTTGAGTGTCTCCTTCAATTATGAAAAAATGATAAGACCAAAAACTCACTGAGTTGAAAGATAAAATAAAACACATGAAACATAGTAGATACTTAGTAAGATTTTTAGTTCCTTAGTATTATAAACAAATTCTGTTTTTCAAGTTGAGTTCAAGTTATTATGGACTCCTTGAGGTATTAATGCAAATTTCAAAATACTTAACAAAATATTCATAAGTAGTGGTAGCAAATTAAAACACAGGTTGTTTTCTAACTATATTGATATTATGGTATGAAAGAATTTTATGATTCATCAAGTAAATACAAATATTTATAGTATTTATTTATTTTTTTTTAAATTAGGTAGGCTATTTTATTAACCTGATTAAATTTAACTGGTAGTTTTAATGTTTTTTTCAAAGATTTTATTTATTCATTTATTTGACAGAGATCACAAGTAGGCAGAGAGGCAGGCGGGGGCAGGGGCAAGCAGGCTCCCCACTGAGCAGAAAGCCTGATGCGGGGCTCGATCCCAGGACCCTGGGATCATGACCTGAGCCAAAGGCAGAGGCTTAACCCACTGAGCCACCCAGGCATCCCAGTAGTTTTAATGTTTTAATGGAATATCTTTTGTGAGTGCGGAGCTAAAAATCTTTTAGATTAGTTGACCAACAACCATTTTTGATGTGTAACCTCAGGATTAGCTCTGGAGAATGTGTTGTAGGTTTCACCCTCAACTTATGAAATGGGTCTTGATCCATGTAACTTCCCCTGGTGTTTTGGACTCCTGGATATGTGAGTTAATGAAAGCATGCAAGTAGCAGACATGTAGGAACATCTATTCAAATACAGTTAATTAAGGTAGCACTTCACTCTTGTTCAGTGGAGTGAAATATTGTCAATCCCTAAGCATACAAGTTGACATAAATATGACTCATTATAGAATGTTTGGGAATTTGGAATGGTGTATGTTTATTTCATATTTTTCTGAACACACACGGAAATGTTAATGGGCCAAATTATTTCCTTAGAGTATTGTTAATATATTAAACAAGACTTCTTTGATTTTCATTCATTCATTCATTGAATATTTTGTTCAAAAGATGTATATTGATCACCTCTTAAGTACCACACCATTCAACACTGACTGTTCTTTAGGCAGTAGAAACACAAAGATGATTATCTTACTCTCTTCGACTACAAAGAACTCATAATCTTCTGGGGTTTTTATAAGGAACTTCCCCTTTTTTTGGAAAGAAAGGGACTCATATATTTATTTGATTTTATTTTATAAATCATACCTTATATCATTTAATATCTCCCGACACATTTCCATTCAGATGATGCATTTACTTTAACCAACACAACCCGGTATTTGCATCTTTGACAGCAAAGGAGAGACTGACTAATGGAATTGATGCTTGGTTTGAATAATGTAGGATGTTGTGACAATGACAGTAGCAACGAATCTTAAATAATAGGTCCTACCTGATGCAATTTAAAAATATGCACACTATTGTCTTAGCTGCAAATATGTTAGATTTCATTGCTGCTTCTGCAATGCAGCTAAGTGTAATCCATCTCAATGACAGTTGACAAGAGAAACTAATTTCTCTTAAAAGCACTTCCCAATTACTTTTTTTTTTTCTAAACGCTAAGCAGTGTGAGGCATTTGAGCACAAACTCTTTCCTCTATATGGAGGGAGAAAATTGAGGAATATGGCAAGTATTAGGTGTTATTTCCTTCTCTGGTTATAAACAATGAGGTCCTATAGTAAATGGCCTGTGGACACTTAATTCTATCAAACTTTTGGGTAGATAATATGTACATTGTTAATGAAAATGATTTAGAGGAAACAGATTTATATACCAACTTCATTTCCAGTTAAAACAAATATATCTTAGAAGGAAAAAAGGAAGAAAGGGATAGAAGACAAAAGGAAGGGAGGGAGAAAAGAAAAAAAAAATTCTACTTCTCTACCCTGAAAGCAAAATCTCAGAACAAAGTAAGAAAATCTTGGTTACTCATATATATATTCACAAAAGCTATGCCTAAAAATTTTAAACACATAAAACAGCTACAATAAAACATTATAGAATGAGCATTAGAAAGGTATGAAATATTAGTATATATACACTTTTCTTAAGTGATAATCGTAATGAGAGTTACCCATGAGGATAAAATATTCTTCATCTCAAGTGTCATTGCTTGAAATTTAAATATTGAGAGAATGAATGCTCCCAGAAAATTAGTAGTCTTAAATATTACTCAACAGACTGCATATATCATTTCAATACCCTTTCATTTTGTATCTTCATCCCAATTTATATCAATCTTTCCTTGACAAAGTTATAATTAATTTTGTAACTTGCATATGGAAGTTGGGTGAACTTCTTCTTCACTCACAATAATTTAGCATTAGGGATGAGATTGATGGTATTTTAATGAAGAAAAGAAAATAATAGAAGACTTTAAAAGAAAATGACTTGTTTTGGTAATGAGACATGATATTATTTTGATGAAGATTAAGAGAGTTGGAGTCTATGTTAGGGGAAAAAAAATTCCCAGAGCATTTAATAGGACAGACAACCATACCAAGAGATGTATAAAAGAAATTGTGCTTCTATAATAGTTTATACAAATGAATAAGAGTGTTTTTAATAGCATAATTCTAAAACTATAAAGAAAATCACAATATATTTGAAACAGAATACAAAGAAAAATATTAAAACAGGTGAGATGTATTCCAAAGGAGATGCTAAAAAACAATAAAAAGGTTTAGAATAGTTGATGAAATATGTTAGAGGACCTTTGGTCCCCTCCCTTATAGCAAGGATATAGTTGATGAAGGGACTTTGAACTTGAGAGAGGATTTTAAATTATCTATTTGAAATGACCCATGCTAGAAATCTCTCTCCCTGTCCTGCTCCACAGTTAGGAAGGGGAGGCTGACTGCTATCTCCAAACTCCAAAACAAGGTAGAAGGGCTTCTAGGAAATTATTCAAAAACTATATGTAGAAAGATGTGTTGGTGAATTAGGAGTCTCCTCCATTCAAAAAAGAATGCAGCATTGGAGGTAATTCCTCTTTAACTTAATTAAAAGACTTCCAGGAGAACATTTACAGCTTAATGTGCATTCCTGAAGTTCGAGGAACACAAAGACTGGAGGATCTAAGGGTGAGAGATTCCTAAATAGCCACTTTGCAAGCACCGTGAAGGAGAGATTGTTGAGCTGGTTATAACATGCTCTCCAACATTAGTACAAAAGTGGACCAACTGAGGGCCAATAATGAGAGAAAACATCCAAGATCATTTTAGAACTCGTCCAAAAGCCATTCTGGAAGGGCACGTAGGCTTTAACCAGAAAAACACAGAGGGTTCGTGGATCCTTAGTGATGAAAATGGAGGAACCAGCAGAAATAGAGGTGCACTTAGTTCTGTCAGAAGGACTGGAGGTGAGTGATTCCTCAAAATGATGTGGACATGCTCTGAAGAGCCTACAAAAGCGAGCCGGCTTTGTGTATCTGTCAAATCAATTGATAGATAACCAGTCATCCTCACTTCAGCATCCACAGAGAAGTTTCCTTTACCCTTTACTTCTGCTCTTTCATTGATCCAGATGTTGATCCAGGAATAGGAACGCTATAGAGGGAAAGGAGAAAGACAGGTAAGTAAGCTTGGATGGAGGGATGAAAAAAAAAAAAAAAGAAATGTAAATACTGTTGCTTTCTGCCAAATTTCAAGATTCTTTTTAGATTCAGGTTGGGAAAGGAAAAAAGTCTCACTTGATTTTAGATCAAATTTGGAGCTTAATTATTTCTTGGGAATGGGGTACAGGTCTGTGAATTGCCAGGTTTACACACTTCATAGCACTCACCATAGCACATACCCTCCCCAATGTCCATAATACCACCGCCCTCTCCCTACCCCGAGCCCCCCCACCCCCCTGCAACCCTCAGTTTGTTTTGTGAGATTAAGAGTCTCTTATGGTTTGTCTCCCTCCCAATCCCATCTTGTTTCATTTGGGAATGGATATTTTTATTACTTGATTGAGATTTTGCTTTAAGACTTAAAGTAACCAGCCACTGGTTTTGCGGGGGCTTCCTGTTTTTTTCCAAGGGCAAGAAAAGAATTTGCTTCCTTCAGGCATTTAAAATGGGAGAGAACACTATGGAAGTTCCTCAAAAAATTAAAAATGGAACTACCATATGATTCTTTGCTTCTGAGTATTTACCCAAAGAAAATGACAACCTTAATTCAAAAAGATATATGTACCTCCATGTTCATTGAAACATTATTTACAACAGCCAAGATAGAGAAACAACCTAAGTGATGGATGAATGGATAAAGAAATTGTGGTATATGTATATACATGCACACAAGAGAATATCATTCAACCATAAAAGTATGAAATCTTGCCATTTGCAACAACATGGATGGACCTTGAGGGCATTATGTTAAGTGAAATAGGCCAGAGAAAGACAAATACTTTTTAGTCTGTCTTATATATGGAATCTAAGAAAAACAAACAAAACACACTCATAGATACAGAGGACAGATTTGTGGTTGCTAGAGGTAAGGGGTGGAGGATGGGAGAAATGGCTGAACTAAAACTTTGTGGGGTTTTTTTGTTTTGTTTTGTTCTAAGATTTATTTATTTGAGAGAAAGAGAGAGTGAGAGAGAGGGCGCACACACACCCATGTGATTTGGGGGAGGGGCAGGGGGAGAGAATCTTCAACCAGACTCACTGCTGAGCATGGAGCCAGATGTGGGGCTCAACCCCATGACCCTGAGATCATGACCTGAGCTGAAATCAAGAGTCTGACACTTAACCGACTGAGACACCCAGGTGCTCCTGTTTATGCTTTTGATTTAGTTTAAATAAATTGAATTTTTTTTAAAGTATGGCATAGGGTACCTGGGTGGCTCAGTGGGTTAAAGCCTCTGCCTTCAGCTCAGGTCATGATCCCAGGGTCCTGGGATCAAGCCCCGCATTGGGCTCTCTGCTCGGCAGGGAGCCTGCTTTCCCCTCTCTCTCTGCCTGCCTCTCTGCCTACTTGTGACCTCTGTCAAATAAATAAATTAAATCTTAAAAAAAAAATAAAAAATAAAAGTATGGCATATACACATGGAATAAGATCTGTTAGAGCATAAGTAATTTTTTTAAGCATCAGACTCTTAGTTTTGTCTCATGGGTGAGATGCGGCCCAATTCCGTCTCAAAACTCCGTGCCATCAGAGTCTGATTGGGATTCTTTCTCTCTCCTACTCTCACAACCCCCTTTCTCTCTCTCTCTCTCTCTCCCTCCCTCTAAAATAAATAAATTAAAAAAACGTTAAAAATCTTCCATGATTTCATCAACTAGAAATAATAATTGTAATCATGTTAGTATATTTCCTTTCAGTCTGTTTTCTCTGTTGAAATTTTATGTACTTTGTATTATAAATTGTATGTGTATAATATATTATAAATCAGCATGCTTACTATAAACAATTCACATATAGAAATGAATAAGGGAAAAATTAACATTTCCTATAATTCCAACTTACAATAGCTACAAAGATCACTATAGCGAAAAGTTAATATTATCTGTTACACATATATTATATATAATAATATGATCTGTTACATATACATTATATATTATATATGATAATAGTATACTTAAATATTATATAATACATTATATAATACATATTGTTTGTATACCCATGACTTGATATTTTTACCAAGTGGCTTATACTATACATTCTCTTCTGTAATTTGGTTTTTTTAATGTAACAATATATCTAGACATCTTTCAAAGTCCAAATATGTTTATCTACTCCATTCTAAAAATGGGATATAGTATTCTATTGCATAAACATACTGTACTTTATTCATCTTAATCTCTACTGAGGAAGATTTGCTGTTTCTGATTTTTTGAAAAGAAAAAAAAAAGAGAAATTTTAAAAATTGCTGATGGGGTACCTGGGTGGCTCAGTCAATTAAACAGCTGCCTTCAACTCAGTCGTGATCCCAGCATCCTGGGATGAAGTTGCGCATCAGGATACCTGCTCTTTAGGGAGTCTGCATCTCTCTCCTTCTGCCTGGTATTCCCCCTGCTTGTGCTCTCTCTCTCAAATAAATAAATAAAATCATTTTAAAAAATTGCTTGATGATTGCATCCCATATATTGGCTTGTTCAATGTATTGCACTGTTAGGAGTTTACATACTGGGACACCTGGGTGGCTCAGTCAGTTAAACGTCTGTCTTCGGCTCAGGTCATGATCCCAGGGTTCTGGGATTGAGCTCCGCATCGGGCTCCCTGCTCAGCCTAGAGTCTGCTTCTCTCTCTGTCTGCTGCTCTCTCCCTGCTTGTGATCTCTCTCTCTCTGACAAATAAATAAATAAAACCTTACAAAAAAAAAAGGAGTTTACATATTGTTACAATGAATGACAGTGATCCTAAATTATTGAAATTCTTCTCTCCTAAACCTGTACCTGGGTCATGGGTCTTTCCTTCTCTTCATGTTATGGAGTCACAGCTACATCTTCCACTTTATACACTGCTGACTTGCCATTGTTGGCTTTGAAGAGCTTTTTAATTAGCAATGATTTAGTTTCTGAAATAGAGAAACACTTCTGTAGTTATCCCAAAAACCCAACTCTGTGACTTCTGCTTGAAAGCACATTGATTTTACTCAAATATATGATTGTGCATTTTTGTTCTGACCCTTAACAAATTCTATTTTGCTAGTACTTCCTGTCTTCTTGATCAGTAGTGGAACTATTGTTTTCCTTCCAAACATATTCAGGAATCCTGTCCTAAAATTATTTGCCTCTCCGGTGGTATCCTAATAAATAATACACATGCAAAAACAAACAGACATCAGGTGTACTACCTGATAATAATCGCAAATCCAAGTTAACCAAAGAAATACTAGGTAAAGGTTTACATATTCCAGTCAGTAAGATCAGGCCGTATGCATATAGACTGTTACCTAGTAGTTTGTGACATCACTAATGATTTCTAATTATTTTAGGAAGAACAAGTTCTGATAAGCTCTCTAATCAGACGAAGTAGAGCAACGGTCTTTTCTAAACAAGCCATGTACGTAATAGGCTAATGTAACCACCAACAAACGTTCAGAAAGAAATACATCCCCAATTTTAGATTCTTAGTATGTGCAATTGGTTCCTTTTACTGGTAGAGGGACAGAATTTTTTCTAAAGCATTAAAATGTTTATTTGCAAAACACACAATTGCTGCAAATCACTTTGAGTCCTCTGGGAATATATTTTAGTTCAAGTGAATTAAGTATCTAGAAGCTATTCTTTTCTAAATTTGTTATGGAACAAGACCTTCTGGTAAAAAAAATGAAATAAACATGTGGATTGCTATAAGTATTTCCGTGCACTTTTCAGGTAAAAGTACAAAACAAATGATATATTATTTGTCTGCCCTTTAAATGAAGAGACACTTGGCCATGAAGGTGATTCCCAGTAAATGGCTTAATTTTTCTGAAGTGCTTGCTTAGCAAGAGAATGGTAACCAGGTAAGTGTGGTTAGACATTAAAAGGAGCTTTAAAATAAAGTGCCTGCATGTGGAAGATTTGCTTATTTATTGATTTAATTTCCGAGGTTGTTGATTTAATTCCTCGGCTTTCTTCTTACTTTGAATTCTGAATTAAAACAGATTTATCCTCTCCTTTTCATTCAAAACCAAAACGGGCAAAAAAACATCAAGATGGCTTTAGTTTGCCCATAATCCCTTGGCGCACTGAAACTGAGGGATCTATTCGGCTGCTGTTTAATCAGGTAGCACATGCAACCTTACCAAGGGAAATGAGAACCCATCAGGGACCTACTTAACATATCCCCACTGCCAGACAGCATATATAATGCACCTAATAAAACCAGAAAAGCAATTAATAATAGAGAAAGGACCTGTACAAATATAAAGGGAAAAGAGAAAAGGGAAAAGAGAAAAGTGACTGAAACAGAAATTAACTAATGGGAGTCTTTCCGAAAATGTAATTTGATTTTATTCAGTTCAGCTTCCTTGGTTGTGGCATTGTATAGTCTGGGAGTACGTTCTGCAGAATGTGTGGTCTCCTCACCAAGGCTAATTTGTCCCATTTCTCTCTGGAAATCAATTCTGTTATTTGTTTTTGTCAGTCCCCACCCTTTTGCCAGGATTAGCTCTTTTTAGATTTTAGCTCTTACACTTTCATTTTTGAAGCATATCTGTGAGGGGCTTTATTTTTTAAGTGGCATGCAAGAATGAGTGGCCTAGGCAGAAACACAGGGAACAGCATCAAGAGTGTTTGGCAGCAAAGAAGATGGGGAATGCCCCAGCAGGGGGGTAAGCAGAGCTTCCATAGCCTACATGGGTGAAATAAAGACTTAGGTCAAGGAGGCTGGAGAGGTGGAACTGTATTTTTGTCCCTAGAGATACACTGAAACACTTCAGTGTAAAACAATGAGTCAAATGTAATTGGAGTATGAGACAAAGAAGCAATCAGAGTAAGAACTCATCAAAGATCTGGTGCCTGGGCCAAGCATGGAGATCACACCAGGACCAGGCCATCTCCTTTGCGAGAATATTAGCCAGAGTTTGAAACAGAGCAGGATCCATGAGCACTACGGTGAAATTCAGAAGTTGTTACTAACCGAAATGGGGCAGCAGTTGGGGGCACAAATTAAGTAGAATATTTTTCACCTGATCCTTCCTGCCTCCCTCCCTCCCTTCCTTCTCTCCTTCCTTCCAATTTTCATCCAGTGAGTGTCACCTTGGACTATTTTGCCTGCCAAGCCACATTGGGCAATATCTGGAGATATTTTTGGTTATCATGTGGGGAAGGTCGCTACTGGCATTTGCATGGCAGAAGCCAGAGATGCTCTTCAGCATCTTACAGTACATAAGACAGTCCCCCATGACAAAGAATTGCCCAGCTCAAAACGTGAATAATGCTGGAATTAAGAATCCCAGCATTTTGTCTAATTTTGACTAATTGTTAAAATGCACTTCATTGCTTCCATTAAGCTATATTCTTGTTTTTCTCTTTCTTCTGTTATATGCCACCTTTCCAACCTAACAGAAAAGTGAAAATTATGAATGCATAAGGAAAATAAAGTTAAGGAGCATAGAGAAAATTAAAAACGAACAAACAAAAAACCCACTGATTTCAGCTTCTCTTCATTTTGCTTTATCCAAAGATCTAACTCAATTGAAAAGAGAGATGGTATGAGGGTATTAAATGAAAAAAGAAAAAAAGAAAGAAAAGAAAAAGTAGCTAAAGTTTAGAAAAATACCACACTAAAAATTATTTCTTAAGAATCTAATCTATTTTTTTTAAGAATCTAAAAAAATTACTAAGTTTATAGATTTTACATTTTAGAGCATCAGTAAGATTCTGCCCTAAAAGATAAAACCGGCTTCAAATCCTAGGCCTACCAATTAATTATCATGTGCTCTTTCTACAAATCTAAATCATCTCAGATGTTGAAAGAGATTGCAAACAGCCTGTCTCGGGGCTTGGGGGATGATTTGCCACATTACATGCAATGTTCTAACAAACCCTAGACTTGACCCAGAGTAGGCCCTATGAACTGCAAAAACTTTCAGCACAAAATGATTCCATCTAAACTTCTGAACCAAGAGACTTAACCAAACGTCTAGCATGGCTTCTAGAAGTATAAGGCTATGTTCCTAGAATGACCCCAGACCTCCCTAAAAATGCCTACCCAAGAAAGTTCAACGCTGCCAAGTGGATTTGCTCTCTGTTCTAGTCAAAATGTGGTAATAGGTGGATAGGCCCCAAAACCCCTCTTAAACAAACTACTTTAGAAAACTTGCCCTGAGGGGTGCCTGGGTGGCTCAGTGGGTTAAAGCCTCTGCCTTCAGCTCAGGTCACGATCTCAGGGTCCTGCGATCGAGCCCCGCATCGTGCTCTCTGCTCAGCGGGGAGTCTGCTTCCTCCCCTCTCTCTCTCTCTGCCTGCCTCTATGCCTACTTGTGATCTCTGTCTGTCAAATAAATAAATAAAATCTTTAAAAAAAAAAAAAGAAAACTTGCCTTGATAAATCCTTCTCTGCCCCTTTGAACTGTAAATCTCTTACCACCCAGCCCTGTCTTCCCAAGACCTAGATGTAATGTCTTTCAAATATAAATATTCAGGAGGTAGCTCTGGTGGGAGAATAAGGGCCTAACTTCAGTGGCACCTTGTTCTAACTTACACAACTACCTTCATCACAAAGACAGCAGTCTGCTTCTCCTTTGGATAAGCACCAATTAGCAACCCACCCAACTGACTGACTCACATGGACCCAATCCCCCTAGTGATCTTGTGCCTTTCTTTTAGCACACCCCAGCATTTAAAAAGTCTGTCCTTTGTTTTGGTGAAGCTGAGCTCAGTAGTCTCTGTATTCTCTTCTGAACTGGAGTAGTTATCATGGAATAAAATCTGCCTTTACCACCTTTTACACTTGTCCAGCTTTGTTTCTCTTGGACAGATCTTACAAGCAACAACAGCAACAGTAACAGTGCTTGTCCAAATGTGGTAGTCTCCTAAAAATCCCACTGGCAGAATAATGAAAGGATAAGGAGATATTTGTGAATGGGAATTTTCTTACAGAATATTGTTCTGACTGTTCCTCTTAGGAAAAAGAGACAGAAAAGCCCCATTTGTTACTAAAGCTAGATATTGTATACATTTGTTTTTGAATGAATTGTCCATCAGAGATAACTCTGTACTAGTTACTATGATGTGATCAGAAAAGCATTTTATGAAAAGTAATCTGAATGACAAAAATTCTTAAATGACACATACTGGTATGATTTCATTTATGTACCTTTCTTGAAATGACAAAATCATAGAAAGAGAGAACAAATTAGTTACTGCCTTTAATTAAGGAAGGGGTGGTAGGCTGAAAAGAAGTGGGTATGTCTTTGCAAGAGCACCATGAGAGATCTTTGTTTTATTGGAAATGTTCTGTATTGACTCTATTAATGTCAATATCCTTGTGGTAATATTGTATTAGTTTTGCAGGATGTTATGGGGAAGGGAGACCAAGTATTACAATGGAATGACTCTATTTTTTTTTAACAAATGCATGTGAATCTACAGTTATCTTCAAATAAAAGCCAAATGTTATGATAAAATAAAGATGTTCAGACAAAAAAAATGTGTGTTTGAACATAATTTTTTTCCAAATTAAAAAAATCAATTAAATCTATGATGATTTATAGATAACTTACCTCTACAATTAGATCTTAGGACAAATTAGTCAATGATCAATAGTTCTCTGATTCTGTAGAAAGCTTTAGGTATCAGTCAGATTCAAAGAGGAGCAGGGATCAAGTAGCAAACAGGGCTGAAACCTCAGTCAGAGGGTTTTTTTTTCCTATTGATAATTTGGAACTGACTTAACTCAGTAATTGTCTAAATGACAATAAGGAAAGTAACCAAATACGGGGACATATGTAGGCAAGTCACAACCTAAAGTAGCCATAAATATCACACTCAATCTCAGTTGTATCTATTAAAGTAGAAAATAGATGAATCTTAAGAGTGTCCTACTTAGAAGTGTTTGTGAAGGAAGAGATCATAAGCAATCTTCTCTTCCACCTCTGCCCTTTCATTCCAAAACATCGAAACTTACAGACTTGATCTTAGAAAGAATTTGGTATAAGAGCTGATCGCTTTAATTTAAGCAATATATTAAGATGGGTTTAAGAGTCTAGTCCAGAATCCATTTTGAAAATTATTTTTTTAAAGATTTTATCTATTTATTTGACAGACAGAGATCACAAGTAGGCAGAAAAGCAGACAGAGAGAGAGCAAGGGAAAAGCAGGCTCTCTGCCTAGCAGAGAGCCCGATGCGGGGCTCGATCCCAGGACCCTGGGATCATGACCTGAGCTGAATGCAGAGCCTCCAACCCACTGAGCCACCCAGGCGCCCCACTTTGAAAATTATTTTAATTCAATATACTATCGTAGTCACTTATCATACCCAAAACTTTCAGAACTCTAGGCACTTAGGAGGGCAGCCTGGGATGGCAGAGGAAGGGCAGGTTCAAGTAACAATCCATGAGTCATACTAATTCCAACTCACTAATAGTTTGCTTTGAGACTGATTCTTTATTGACCAAGTGAGAAGCCCAAACTGTTTGCTCTTGACTTAAACATTCTTATTTTAAAGTATAGGAATTTGAACACTAGAGTTGGGGTCACTGGTACAGGAAGGGACATCTAAGCAAAAAATGGCAACTATGCACTTGACACAGACTTTTCTAAGAGCTATACCATCTCTAATTCCATCTTAATATTCTTCTATGATTTTCACTATAGGACTGCCTTCCAGAAAAGGAGTGAGGCAAAGAAAAATTACAGATTGTGTAAAATTAAGTCTCCTTTTTACTTTTATTTTTTAAAGATTTATCTATTTATTGATTTGACACAGAGAGAGAGAAAGAGAGAGAGCAAGAGAAGGAACACAAGCAGGAGGAGCAGGAGAGGGGGAAGCAGGCTTCCTGCTGGACAGAGAGCCTGATGAGGGGATCGATCCCAGGACCCTGGGATCATAACCTGAGCTGAAGACAGACATTTAATGGCTGAGCCACCCAGGCACCCCAAAGTCTCCTTTTTAAATAGAGTAAATAAAATCTCATGCCACAGATTAGAATTTATAAAGATTAAGGGATGATGTGTATGGTCATCTATCGTTCCTTGGCTCTGCTTGCTAGCTTTTAAAATAATCCAGTAAACTGGATTTCTTTTTCAGTAAACTGAATTTTGTATAATTCTATGAATAAGTTAATATGTACCTAGTAGTTAAAAATATATTATTGGGACACCTGGGTGGCTCAGTTGGTTAAGCGGCTGCCTTCGGCTCAGGTCATGTCATGATCCCAGCGTCCTGGGATCGAGTCTCACATCGGGCTCCTTGCTCGGCAGGGAGCCTGCTTCTTCCTCTGCCTCTGCCTGCCACTCTGTCTGCCTGTGCTCGCTCTCTCACGCTCTCTTTCTCTGACAAATAAATAAATAAAATCTTAAAAATATATATATTGTTATGTGCTACTTCATTGACTCCTCAATCCCATGGCAATAGCCAGAATTATATATGTGAGCAAACCATTGTTAATACTCTCCATTACAGATTAGGGATTGTTCAACTTTTTCTAATGGTGTGGAGAGGCTTAGTAAGAAACGAACCAAGAATTAAAGAGATTGTATAGGATAGAAATCATTGGTACTTTGAGTGATGGGGTTGGGGTGGGGGGAAGGATTTAAAAACTTGTTCAGAGTAAACTAAGACAGGAATGACAAATGAAACAATTGAAGGAACTGGTATAGATAAGCCATTCATGGAGCTCTTTAAAGGAGAGCAGAATAATTTCAGAGAGCAGATAGAAGACATGGAAACAAAGAAAGGGAATATTATTGCATCTTCAAATGCTGATGGAAGTAATAAAGTAGAGGGTAAATGGACTGGTAATACAGAAGGTGGAAGAAATAGCTGGAAAACCTTGGGAGAAGTAGATTTTAGTTAGATTATGAGTTTTCATTGCATATCTGGACATGGGATCTGTGCTGCAAAAGGAGTTCAAGATCCAGCAGAATATGAGTAAAAGCAGAGAAAGAGAAGATTCTAGGGACTTTCAGAGCTAGTAGGAGCTGAGTGATCAGATTTATTAAAGGAAATGTTTTCTCACCAAACTTAGTCTCCTTTTAGAGTGTTCCTTTCCCATATAACAAAATCCTTCAGCCGAGTGAAATGTTCTGGAAAGCTGATAGGGTGCTGTAGTGGGATCCACTTAGTGAGATCAGGAGAGTGGAGGTTCTACTGGCCTGGCCCTCTGACAGTGGTATAACCATCCGTAGATCTGCCCTCCCCTGCTCAGTTTTGACTAATCATGCATTTTAAGGGGAGAGTGGAAGGTGTGCATGAGGTGGTCAAGGAAGACAGCTACAAACCTTCACCAGTGTTAGAAAGCAGAACATGGACATTTGGTTAGGTATCACGCATTCTGAATTTCTTGTCCGGAACCCAGCTTATCACCTGTTAGCAACATCCTCAAAGACATTTAAAATGGAAAAGTTACAGGCATTATCAGGCTCTAGGCCATCGTTATTCAGGAGTGTTTCCAAAGGACCTAATACCTGTAGCACAATGTTGGAAATGAGCCGGTAAGGAATGATGTTCCTTAAAACGGGGAAGATGCTGTCCTACTCTTTTCCCAGCATTCAAAGTATTATCCCTTCAGTTTACAACTTTAATGCACACACCAGCTGATACATATTCAACTCTTAGCAATCTCCGGATAACTAGTCAGGAATGATTTCTATAGTGTATAAAAATCCAAATCTCTTCCCAAATATTTTTTTGTTTCCTTTACAAAACTTGTGATTTTATGGTCAAGAATCAGCAACAACCTATGGTACATCTGCTGTCTCTCATGCCCCTGGAGGGAAGGTATCGCCCCCTTATCATTTTACACAAAAAGTACACACACTTCAAAACTCTGGTGGTTTAGGGACATTACACCATGTCTTCAAAGGAGAGCAAGGCAGGGGAAGTCCTGAGAGATATGACCCTTCTTGTGCTCACTGGAGTCTTCTCTTCATTTTCTTCCTCCCTACTTCTTCTATATTCTCTTAATAACTTCCCTCCTTCCCTGAATGCTCGCATCCTGCATGTTATTCTCCTTTGTGCTGTATAACTGCTCCCCACTCAGAATTCTTGGTTTAAGTTGACTTTCCCCAAACAGACTTATTAGGCTATTTTCCTCATAAAGAAGACATTTTCATAGTCACCTCCAAGACCACATAACCGTCCATCTTGTTACTCAACTGTTACCAAGACACTATCCTCAGTGCCTCCAGTTGCTATAACTCCTATAAGCAGAGGTGCAGCTCTTCACAGGAAAAATGTAATGCAAAGATTCAGGAAGAAGAAAGGATTATATGTCTCTGTCTTTTCTTCCTCTGAAGGATTATGCTTCATACAGTCTCTCCATAGGTAGAGAACACAATGGCAATTCAAACCTCACTGGAAATTCCAAATGAGGAGTCTGATTGGTCTGCCCAGGTCAGAGGTGCTGCTGGGTCTCATTCTGAGCAGTCTAGGGTTCTAGTGGCATGGATTCTAGTGGCTGGCTGATCCTGGCTCGCTTACCGCATCCATATAGCCATGCGATGTTGGGCACCATGATGGACTACTTCACTAGAAGACAAGAAATGGGGAAAGATCAAGTGGAAAAAAAGAAACGTCATTGTTAGAAAAAAATAATAAAGAATGGTTCCAGGTTTCTCTTGCTATCTGAAAGTAGAGTGCACCTATGAAAACTTTCATAAGCAAAACTGATGTAAACAAAGAAGACATTACCATTCATTTACACGGGGGGAAAAAAAAAGAGCATTTCCAGACCCACAAAAGGGCCTCTTCTAGATTTTTCTCATACCTTAGGACACATCTTGCTAACCGATGCACAAAATAAATCAAGCTAAAACACTGATGCTCACAGACACAGTTCAAAGTTTCTGGGAAGAGGTACTGATGTAGTTCCTGGGAAGCATGGGGGTACCACTCTTGCTGCTGGGGGTACGCACTGCCCGTATCACAGCTCACTGCAAAACCAGAGGCTGAACACTACTTCTGCTTCTTGCCATTATCATAAAATCAAAAATCCTCTTTGGATTTTCTTTTGGTTAGTGAACGCTGGTAACGATGTACGTCTTTCATAAAAGCGAGTGACATTAATACCAACTTCCAAAACATGGGGGATGCCTACAGATAAAAAGTATAGTTACCAGAAATAAGACAGTGAAGCAAATTTGTCCTCATTTACAAAACTTACAAAAGAGGCTAGAACTTCCTAAAGTACTCAAACATTTTATATGTGTAAATGTAAATTAAAATGTACATATATGTGCATACTACTTTCTACATATTTTATATGTATATGTGTATTCATATATATTATTATTTATAATATACATCCATATGATATACTATACATATATTATATATATGTGTGTCTATACTTTCTAATATACAGATATATATGTCTCCACTTAAACTTTTGAAAATTCTAAGGACCCTAAGTCATTTCCAAGGAGAAGTACAAAAGACCTTGAGCACATTCTTACCTTTCCTAACTATTCTGCAGTCTCTGAAACAAGTTACCAACTCAGATTTCTATGTCTTTGAGCACTTCTTGAAAATCCCATTTAAGAATATTGTTTCCTCTTATAGCCCTTTGGCTGAGAATAAATTGTAATAGAGAGAGTGACCTGTGTGTGTATTTCTTACTTATGATGGTATATGTGAAAGCCAGAGGAGCAAGGGCCATGTCCTCTGTGTTCAAACCTTTACCTTCCTTATTCTTATTATTCTCTCTCGCAAAGAATAGCTCTTGCCAGAGTCATACCCCTGCCTTTAGCCAAGGGCAAGTAGAGATTTTGAGATTAGCAGCTGAGATAATACATGATAGTAAGTTCTTTACCTGGGTTGGTTTATGTAAGACTAAATAGTGATGGCAGTTGCTGTATTAAGTGTTTTGGGCAAAGCCAAGGTCATTACTAAGGGCATAAATGCTACTAGACGAATCCCAGCATGCTCTTTGTCTGAGTAGCCCAGATGTGTGTGTGTGTGTGTGTTTGTGTGTGTGTGTGTGTGTTGCTTTGTCTGGTCTAAATGAACTGCAAGATTCTTTTGGAAAGGAAACAAAGGAGAGAAAAAAATATAGAAGGGAAGAATGCAGCTTGAAAGTGGAAAGTTGAATGAAAGATTGAACTGCCTTTCATTTTATTCAATTATTTATTCATTTAATCATTGTTTTATTAAATTTTCTTTACCAGTAGTACTCTTTTTGGTGAAGTTTTGCTCAGGTAACGTACACAATGATGGGAAAATATTGCTAAGTAGATAAGCTTGTTTTTTCCCTTATTGCCTCCTGTTTGGTGTCCAGATACAAGTTAGGTCTTTTATGTCACTATCTGGTGAAGGTGCTTTGCCATCCTCTCTGGGCCACACTATAGTTCCAGCTACCAAAAGTGATGCCAATGTTTGACACCCCGAAGTCTGGCACTGTAGTGCTTCTATTAGGTGTATCATCTGATAAATACATTTATGACCGTTTTCAAGAAAGATTTGCAGTTAGGACATATGGCCCTTAGAGATATGGGACAGTATGTTCCAGAGATGTACTCCTGAAATGGCTTTTATTACTGGGGTTGAGTTTTGGGGTCTATTCTCTGCTTCCTAACAGAAGGAAGGGATAAAATGATTAGTTAAAAAGAAATAAAGTGATATGCTTTTAGTTTTTAAGGGAAATAAAAAATCCATGCCTCCTTTAAAAAGGGGACATCTGCCTTTGATTTTTCAATGCTAACTTAATGCTAATACCCACATCACACTCAACGTGCCCCTGGCAGATGTTTGATAATGAATCTGCTTAGAAATTCATCCAGTAAAGTCTGTAGGGGAAATCCAAGACTCTAGCATGTAGGAGTTAGTTTCAAATCAGCCCAAAGCCTGATTGCACACTTGCCTGGACTGAGGTTTCCATAGGCCAATTACTAAAAATATGAGTCATAAAGAGCCAGACACCTCCTTGATGTCAGCCCCTCCTTAGTCTTGCCACAGGGACCAATATAAACTGTGCCCTTTATTGAGTGTTTGGTAGAATTAAAAACAATGTTGAATCTAAGAAAACCATTCCTAAGTGACTTTCTCATCATAAATTAGTTTGAAAATCTTTTGCATTTTGCTGAATTTAATATAATATGAATGGCAATTTTTAAAATGTATCAGCAAAGCCTTAGGGAAATAGGGAAAGGGACAGGCTGGTTGTTTGCAGCCAGTCACATGTGGATAGAAGCAACTACATAAAATAATAACAGTAATAATAATGATACAATGAGCCTGTGGCAAACACTTCTGTAGAGTTTTTTGAATTTCAAGGAAATTTTGCATATTTCTTTTCGAATTCAAATTTTCTGTTTCATGATATAGGAGAGAATTAAGAAGTTATTGTCCCCCCGATTTTGAGAAGAAAAATAATGAGACCCAGATATAGGAACAGATTTTCCTAATTTCATGGATCTGTTGAACCTCTCTGGTTCTCTTTCCACTCAACACCCTACTGAAGTCAGAAAACAAAGGGCAAATAATTAGGATGCAGGAAAGGCTGAGCCCATCATGCACAGGCAAAGATTGCTCTGAATGCCCACTCATTGTCCCATGCTTTGGGTTAACACGAGAGCCACACGCATGTTTTAATGCAATGACGGAATGACAGCTCCCCAGTCAGAGCCACTGGGCTTCGTTCCCAACTTAATCACCACCATCTTCAGTCAATTATTTTCCTTCTCCAAGTCTCCATTTCTTCAAATGCAAGATGGGAGATATAATCACATTTCCCCCCAAAGCTTTTTGCAAGGATTTACTAATTGAGGCAAATAAAGCATTTGGCCCAGTGCCTGGCATCCGGCAAATTCTCTGCAAGTGTTAGTGGTTGCCCTTATCATGGACACATATATTGTATTCTTGTAAATGAAAGAAATCTTTCCACATCCACACATTTTCCCTGGGATTTGCTTGGGTGGGAAGGATGCTTTCTTAGAAATGAGAAACACAATATGTCTTAAAAAAAAAAAAAAAAAAAAGAGGGGACTGTTTTCAATCTGGGATAGATAGGTTTATCATTTGCAAAGTACCTTAGCAAATCTTAAAATATTACACGTAGTTCTGGAACATGATAGAAGTAAGTTAAAATACACATAATAATGAAGTAACAAGGATTATAATTCTTTCTTAGAAATGGAGGTGGAGACAGTGATGTTGATTGAAGAGGAAACAGGAGAAGAAAGATAAAAGAAGGATCCAATTAGACAATTGGAGAAATTTTCCAGTAACTTATTGGCAAGTAGAAGGCTAAATAGATAAAAGACAGTACAAGTTTGTCATATTAGAAAAGACCAAGGTGGGGGGTGGGGGGTGCCTGAGTAGCTCAGTCATTTAGGCATCTGGCTCTTAATTTTGACTTAGATCAGGATCTCTGGGTCATGAGATTGAGCCTGTGTTGGGCTGTGCACTCCGCAGGGAGTCTGCTCAGTGGGGAATCTGCTGGAGAGTCTCTCTCCTCTCCCTCTGCCCCTAACCCCCTGGTCTCTCTCTCTCTCAAATAAGTAAATAAACCAAAAAAGGAAAGAAGGAAGGAAGGAAAACGAAAGGAAGGAAGGAAGAAAGGAAGGAAGAAAGAAAAGATTAAGGTGCTTTAGGACAGTGATTTTTGAGACTTGTTACCTTTTTTTGGACTGTGCATATATGTCTTAGTAAAAGTCTGTTTCAAGAATCACCCACGTGGTAGCATGCGTTGTGCAAAAGCAGAGAGCAGAGGCAGCAAGTGGGAAAGGCAGTGGTATACGAAGGAAGGAAGGCAGAAACCACTGGAGGCTTTCCAACAATTAAGGACAGAAACTCATGGGGCCAGTTGCTGCAAACATGCACTCCCACCTGAGCAGACTTCTGAATGTCCAGGGTGTACAGAACACAGAAATTACAGGAAATAATGGCCCCAGAAGAATGGAGGAGGTGGAGACATCTCAATTGCAAACACATAAGGTACACACACCCATTAAGGCATGCATATCACATATTTTCATACAATTCTCACACAATTTTCACATGAATTCATGTTTTATGTCTTTTGTTTTCTATTTAGTTTGCTCGATTCTTAAGTCCTTCAGTATGCCAGTCTCAGAAAGAGAAACATTAGGGGCAGAAAAATGTTTTTATTTCCCAAAATTGTTTGCACCCTCTGGATTTAAAGGAACACAATGGCCAGAGTTGCGTGTTGCTTTCTAGACTTTATATTACTCTCCTTTGCTACCAGACCAGCCCTTCTCTACAGATACGTGTTGTGACAGTTAAGAACAAGTGGCATTGAGGATGACCAGTCAGGAGAGAATGGAGCAGCTCAGCGTCTCCCCATCTTCCCCTTTCTCCTGGAGAGCCTTCCAACGAGCAACTATTTGTCCCTACCCTCAACCAGATCTCCAACCGGATCTCTAACTGGGCATTTATGGCAGCTGTTAATGTGCCCGGTTTCTAGAGACTTCAGATTCCTCATAGGCTAATAGCCAAAGGCCCCACAGAGTCTGCTGCAAAGTGCTAATCTCATTTATGTTAAATAAAGCACCGGAATCTGATGGCTCTTCAAAGCTGCAGTTTTCATCAGGCCACCTTAATCTACAGGACAGTGTCACTGAATCGTTTTGTTCCAGGAACCATGAAATGTTGCACGCTATTGACACTATTATCTTTATCAAATCATGACATATTTCACTGGTCATTTAACACTAATTAGGTCCATAGTCTGCATCAGATAATTTGCCCAAAACATGGAAATATTCTCACTACAACTCTGTGAGGTATGAGCTAACATTTGCCCCATTTTAGGGATGATGAAACTAAGGCTAGCAGGTATGAAATCACTTTCTTAAGGCTGTTTCATGGGGACATGGCAGAATCCAATTCAGAACCTGTGCTCTCTCTACAACTCTGAACTTTGGAGCAAAGCTGAACAGTAATGCCACCTGTCAATTCTATCCCACTCTGCGCTTATAGAAGTTGCCTCCAGAGAAAAAGTGTCACCTTCCTTCCTGGGACCCAGATGCAGCACCTTGCACCTCCATTCCCGCCTAAGATCAGAAAAGAGGGAGGAAGTGGGAGCTGAAAAGCCCCACATGCAATTTCATCCATCTGAGATGCCAGGCCAGCCTGTACTGTGTGTCACTCCACATCAGGCAGAAAGCGAGGCCGAATTAAATCCGTCTGTCAAGACACCCAGATTTGCAGCAAGTAGAGATGCTCTTTACTCTTTATGTGAAAGCTCTGATTGAAAAGACAAAAAGAATTTAATCGCTCACTCTGCTCTACTGCTCTGCTAGCTCCAAAGTTTTTGACTTGGCTTCTCCCCTTGCCTGCCCCCTTTCTTTGGAAAACCAGCCTGTGCTGCTTTGTTTGGGATAAGCCCTCCCAGCTAAGCTTCAATAATTGGATTACTCGCATGCTCTGTGAGTAGCTCTTATAAGTCAGCATTTTATGGAGCTGAGCAAACAGACAGGTGCTGGACCAGAAAGGGCACGCTTTTCCAGGGTTGGCTCGGGGTCCTCACGATGCTTTAAAGTTTGATGGTCCGAGGCAGAAATGCCAGTGCACCCTGCAGGTGATTAAAAAAGGACAGTTCAGGGCTGTCAGTCCCTCAGGCAAAGGGACACAGAACCAGAGGGCAAACATGCAGTTGGAGGACTTGTGGGTTTTTGCCTGAGTCTCTCTGAACATCCATGATTATGAGATTAAGGTCAGGAGATTATAGAAATACATTCCCAGAGGCAAAGCAAGCTTCTCTTAGCACAACTGACTCAAATCAGTGCCCTGGTTTGGGCGACCTCGATTTGTCACAAGTCATTAACCAGCTCTGTTGTTGAACTTAAAGCAGCAGAAGTGGGGGCCATTCATCCAACCGAGACTTCTCTGTCTGGGACAAAACGGGAACCCCTGAAAAGTTGTTGACCTTGATGAGCCAAAAAAGTGAAGCGAGTCAATCCATTACTGCACATGGAAACTCAAGCAATTCTTTAACCCACTGAGCCACCCAGGCGCCCCGAAACTCATGCAATTCTTAAAGTGTCCCTGGCCCCACGTCTAGATGCCACTGTAGTTATTGAAGTTGCAGCTAAGACAGGCTGGGTTTGTGCATCTCAGGTGGATTCAGGACATCTCTTACAGAAGTTTTTGCCTTGGATAGCATTGTAATTATATGTTGCTTTTTCCCCTTCCGTGAGACGAGGATATGAGTTCCTCTTACACACGGCTGCATCTTTTATCCATCTTATTTCCCTCGTGTCCATTATTGTTTTACAGACAAAGTACTGAGTAAATGACATGAAAATGACGATCACTTTTTGGGTATCTTTTTCAAAAAGATTTTCCAAAGACAGTCTCCAATCCTTACAGCATCCCTTAAAAATAGCTGTTTTCTGCATTTTACAAAACAAGGGAATTTAAGCTAATACATTAAGCGGGGTGTGGTAGACTAGTGAGCTCGTAAGAGGCATAATAAGAAAGAGGTCCTTCTGAGTTCATAACCTACGTTCTTCCAGAAGAAAGTTAGAATGATGAAGGAAGAAAGGAAAAAGAGTCCAAAAACGTTTAATTGCTAGAAAACCCTGCTGTGACCGTCTCCAAAACATTTAGCCTTGACTGCCTCGGTTGTATTTCTGTAAAATGTGAGAACTGCCCATTGCCTACTGGTGACAGCTAAATTAGGTAATCTCCTGTGGCCATTTCAGCTCCAGAAAAATAAAATTTTAACCGTTGTTATTCTTGGATTAATATGAAGTATTATTTAAGACAATATTGAAATGTCTTTCATTTTCCAAGTAAGAGAATTATACTGTGGTGTAAACATGCTGTACACAAACAGGCTCTGTTTGTTCCCTTGTCTAAATATTTTAAACACATTTAACTGAAACTTAGAATTCTTTAAGGTAGCACCAAGTGACTCAAGAGATCTGAAGCAGGTGGACAAAATCTCTGGGCAGCCTGCTTTCTTGAACACATACTTCTTGTTGGGAATTGAATATCAGTGAAGATAGAAGGTTGAGAATGGCCCAATTGAAATGACACAGAGGGAGGTTGTCAGATTCCCATTTTCCTGGCACAGAATCATGCAGTTTTGAGTAAGGACGAAATAAAAATCAAGGAGCACTAGTGAGAGGAGCTTATTTTTCCTTCTCCAAGAAGACAGGCAGATCTTAGCTGAGTGAGTTCTGATCACGAAAGGCAGGGGTCAGAGAAGAGGTGAGGCACAGAGCTCAGAGGAAATTGCCTTCAGGACCAAGTTCAGATCAGTTGAAGAGAAGCGATGAGAAGAATGTAGCTCAAAACTCATTAGAACGCTGAGGTCTGGCGGTTGGCTCACCCATTTGAATGACGGAGCTCGACCCAAGGACTCCGTTCTTCACTCCTCTTCTATCCTCCTTTGAAACCTTTGCGATCTCACTTCCACTCCTACCATTCTAGGAGTTATGTCTTCAAGATTACTCTAATTACTCTAATAATTGAAAACTGCAAAATGTCCTGTAGGGCAAAGCATTTATACTGCTCCATGTTCCCTAGTAAACATATAAATATTTCTTAAATAGATGAACCCAAAAAATGGAGGTAGTAGACAAGGGAAAATGCAACAAATATCAAAGTGCTACAGAAGGAATTTATTTCCCAAGATATACATTTTTGCAACAGAAGTCACCTGGAGGATTCTGGGGCTACAGAAAGCTAGTGGCTATGCTATTGCTGCCTGGAAATCTGAAAATCAAGTCATAGTTATGAGGTCATCGACCCACTCTCCCTTCTTTCATTGTTTATTCTGAATCAGATGAAGATACATCTTCTGCATGCATGATTACAAGTGCTGGATAGAGACTGAGGGAGAAGAACTAAGCTGAGTGCAGGACTAAATCTATGTGTGTGGGAGGAGATGTGATTGATGTCACAGTTCTGCATGGTACCAGGCTGTGTTGTAGTTCAGAAGGTCAGGAACCCAACCCCCGCCCCCTGCCTCCCTTTGTCTTGTTATCCAGACTACGCCACCAACCATGTAAGTAGATATCATATAAATATTCAGTGATTGATTAAAAGAATTAGTGCATGCATGAATGCAGCTGGCAGTATTCTAGGACAAATAACACACACACACACACACACACACACACACCCTTCTACCCACACACACAACTCAGAGTGAGAGTATCTTTTCATTATGGCTTGAATCTGAATAAAGGGTAATCAATGCAAAATAAATGAAAAGTGATGTAACATATTTAGGCCATGATTACATGGTCTACATTTCCAAGGAAGGCCCTGGTATTCATCAGACAAATGTGGCCTCAGGCTTAAAAGTAAATGCCAAAGTAAGCCAGAGTGTGCCATAGATCTTACTGGTCTCCTCTGTCCTTCGCTCAGTGGAGGAAAATATATAGACTTATGTTTTCTCAGTTTTAACTTTTGGGCTGACATCCATCACTGCTCTTAGATGGCTTAGAGAGAGGAATGCTGCAAAGGCACATCATCTCTTTTCTCTTTCCTTCTAGCTGCCTGTGCTTTATACTTTTGTAAGTCATTTTGGTCAAGGTGTGATAGGTTCTAGTTTGGCGATCATACACTCATCAATGAGACAGTGCTAAGTAAGTCATCCACAGAACTGGCCGCAAGCCCCAAGCCCTGCCATCCTTCCTCCCTCTCTTCACATGTGGGAATGACTATGAAGGGATTTATGTGGAGATGCCTTTGGGCTTCACAATCAGCACTGAAGTGAGCATTCGCAAGGTAGGATTTGTCCAGTATTATCAAAACTCACCAACCCTGACAGAATATGGCTTCTACTTATAGCTGAAGTTTCTTTTACTTCTAAGAGCATAAGTGGAAAATGAACAGGAAAAGAGCCAAGATTTTTTTTCTTTCTATTAGAGGTTTACAACTCTGATACTAATCAGTGTTTGATAAACAGAGATGGCAGTGGAAAAAGAATCAAATAATGGATGTAAAGTCCATCATTAACACACAACCATATGAAATTATTCAGCTTATCATCCTGTCCTAAAAGTGTTCTAGTAAACCCTGGACTTATGCGTAAGAGTGATTGTTGACAAGTAGTTGAAAACAATTAGGAAAGGCTTTTTTTTTCCCCCTTTTCTTATTTGTCCATTAGTGAATTGGAAACACTCTCAATGACATAACCCCATAAACATTCCCCCAGATTCTTTACTAATAAAACTCCAATTTTATTCATTACAACCATCTACTCGGCTCCAACATCCCTCACAGCGAGGCGTACCGTGAGATGTTCAATGAGATGAACGGGAGTTTCTTGAGAAGACATTTTCTTTTCTTTCCCTTTTTTTTTTTAAGATTTTATTTATTTACCTGACAGACAGAGATCACAAGTAGGCAGAGAAGCAGGCAGAGAGAGAGAGGAGGAAGCAGGCTCCCCACCGAGCAGAGAGCCCGATGCGGGACTTGATCCCAGGACCCTAGGACCATGACCTGAGCCGAACGCAGAGGCTTTAACCCACTGAACCACCCAGGCACCTGACATTTTCTTTTCTAATAAAAAGTTCAGGCATAGCTGCCACCTGCCTTCCCTTTCATACTTACTTTAAACATGCACATGATGTCTGAGGCTGTGATAATGACATGGCATGAGAGTGACATCAACATGGTGAGCAAAAGGAACAAGCTTATGTGCCAGATGACATCACTATATGTCTGAAATCAACACCTGTGAACATCTACCTCTTATTTCTTCAGAAAAAAATAAATAAGCAAAAGAAACAACCAAAACATTTCTTTGCCTCAGCCATAATTTTTCTGCTATCTACAAGATAATACAAACTAAGTGAAAGATAAGATAAAATTCCTGACAATGGCATTGGACTTGAAATAGTCTATAATACAGTTCTATGAAATGGCACATGGGTATGAATTTCAGTCCACGAGTTCAGGTGTGCAAAGAATATGATTGTCGTTTTATTTCATCAGCGGACTAAATAATTAACTCAGCTTTTGCCAGTCAAGTTTATCACACAGTTTCTGAGTCCTATGCTGTGGGCCAAGGACTAAGGGAAGCTCCCTGAGTCCTCATTCATATAGGCTGAATGGAAATGTCACTGTGCCCATCAACCTGGCCTCAAGTCCAGGGGGGTTCTGCTGGTTCTTAAGCTCCTGAAGGTTTGCAAATTGTTATGAGATTGTCTGAGATTCTATTTCCTCAGATTTATACCACAGTTGTTCTGTTTTAGACTCTTGACCTCTTCCTGGTGGTGCTAAGAAGGAAGGTGTTTGATGCTAGTTTTCTCTTCCCATGTGAAATTCATAGAGCTCTACCAGCCTCCTGCTCTCCCTCTTTACTTCTTTCCGTCTTTTTTCCTCACTGTCCCAGGGAAGATGTTTCTAGTTGGTAGAAATCCTTCTCCTTTCCAGTATCATCAAGGCACTTTCTCTACGTCTAGGCATCCCATTCTTCCTTCCTTGTACCTCATCCACAGAAACAAAACCCCTTCAGTTTTCCTAGCCAGTTAGTCATTAGCAATAAAGCCAAAGTATTTTGTGCTCTTCTGGTTTCCATTCTTGCCTCATTCCTCCCCCGAGGTAATGCGGCATGGATTGAGCACACTGCCTGAATGGATGACAGAACAGGAAGATATAGGGAGGAATTAAGCAATAACAACAAAAGGATTGTTATTTAATATATGGAGATATGGTAGGAGGTGGAGGGTGGGTTATACTTCCTAATGGTGCTGAGGATCTGGACATTTCTTTCCTTTTTTTTTTTTTTTTAAGATTTTATTTATTTATTTGACAGACAGAAATCACAAGTAGGCAGAGAGAGAGGGGAAAGCAGGCTCCCTGCCGAGCAGAGAGCTTGATGCGGGGCTCGATCCCAGGACCCGGGGATCATGACCTGAGCCGAAGGCAGAGGCTTAACCCACTGAACCACCCAGGCGCCCCGAGGATCTGGACATTTCTAAGCTGGTCCAAACAAACTCTATTAAGCCAATCCCTGGGTAACCTGGATGGTTTTTATACCCAAGTTTGTCTATCATGCAGCATTCACGGCTATCGGCAGGATGGTAGAGAATGTGAAGAATAGGATAAAAACCTTATTTAATGAGTAGGATGTGTTCTTCTAATTAGTTACCATTTTGTAAGTCAAAATATGCCCATCCCTATCTTAGACTCTTATGAGTAGGGGAGAGTGGTAACAGTGAGGAGATTAAAAAACAGTGAATGACCCAGCCCGTGTTTTGATTTTTCAACTTCCATACAAAAATGAAACAGCTGGAAGATAATACAAAACAACTTTTGAAGATAATACAAAACAACTTGTGATGTGAGGCAACTGATTTGTACTTATGTGTGTGTGCATGTATGTGTGTATGTTTATACACACAAATTTAAATATTTTACAGTTCATAACTCATGCTATATGGATCCAGATTCATCCCCATCTTTCCATCTTGAATGCCAACACTCTAAACTCGACCATGATTCTCTTGATTTAAATTCTGAAACACTCTCATCATATTGAAACCAGAACACTGTATTGAAAACACAATCTGAAAATATCACCTGCCTACACAGTTCTCTTCAAAAACATTCTCATAGCTCTTACAATGAAGTCTAAACGGCTTCAGGGGTCTGTAAGGCCATGCTCAGCACCCACCATCCGCACCCTGCTGCATTCCATAGTTTTCACACAGCACCCTATTGGTCTTTCTAGGTGTCTCTAGGCTTCTGCAAGCCTCTCACTTGCTGTTTCTTCTTTTGCCATTTTAATCCTAATCATTTTCCCATCTCAGGTAGAAACTGACCTTACCTTAAGAAGGGGGTATTTTGTTGCCTCCCAGCATCCATTCCTCCTCCCGCCACCCCAGATTCATACATGATGAAGCACTACTTTTGTTCAAGTGTCCACCTTGCTCCCATAGAGCCCATGTTCTCACTGGAGTACCCTCCCAAGCTCCTGATGCTGCCTGATCTTAAAACAGACATATTATCTGTCTTTCCAGTGAATGATATGGGAAGCCAGGCTTAAGTTGATAATTCACAGTGTTCTCCGAGCCAGGATATTGTTTGGGAGGGGAGCATTTTATTTAATTGAGGGCTAATGAGAACAATGTGAAGTTTCTGTAAGGTATCTGAGAATTTTTTTTTTCTTCTTTCTAAAGAAATAGGCATAGAAAGAGACACCTTTTTCTTCCTCTCCATGTTCTGTGCAGGCGTAAAGCTACAGACTGCCACAGTCCCTTACCCCCGTGTAAGGATAATACTGTCACCCAGAAGGGGAACAAACAGCTGAGAATGGAAGGAAGAAATAGAAAACATCCATCAAGTTAGGCTAACCTTGAACTCTAACCATACTTTGGACTTCCAATTATAGGCTCTGTATTAGTTTCCCAGGGCTGCTGTAACAAATTGCCACATACTGTGTGGTTTAACACAACAGAAAGAGTATATTTCCCAGTTCAAGAGGCCAGAAATCCCAAATCAAGGTGTCAGCCAGGTTGATTCCTTCTCAGAGCTCGATGGGAGAACCTGCCTCCCCTACTTCTGGTGGCTGCCTGCATCCTTGGTATTTGCTGACTTGGAGTCGTCACCCTCCAGTCACTGCTCCTATTTTCATGTGGTCTTCTTCACTTCATGTGTATCTCCTAGGGGTCTCTGTCTCCAAAGATCCCCCTCCTTATAAGGATACCAATTATTAGATTTGAGGCCCACCCTCATCAGGCATGATCTCCTTTTTACTTGTGTAACTAGATTACATCTGCAAAAATCCTATTTCCAAAGAAGGCTTATAGATATAGGATTTAGGACTTCAACATATATTTTTCAGGGACACAATTAAATCCACATGAACCATAAGATTTCTTATTTTTTAAAGACTTATTTATTTATTTTAGAGAGGAACAGAGTGTGTGTGTTGGGGGCGGGGAGGGACAGAGGAAGAGGGAGAGAGAGAATCCCAAGTAGGCCCCACACCCAGCATTGAGCCCATCACCGGCTCATCTCAGAATCCTGAGATTATGGTCTGGGTGGAAATCAAGACACAGCCACTAAAACTGACTGAGCCACCCAGGTGCCTTTATTTATTTATTTATTTATTTATTTATTTATTTGACAGAGAGAGATCACAAGTAGGCAGAGAAACAGGCAGAGAGGTGAGTGGGGGGAAGCAGGCTCCCGGCTGAGCAGAGAGCACTATGCAGGACTCCATCCCAGGACCCTGGGATCATGACCTAAGCCGAAGGCAGAGACTTTAACCCACTGAGCCACCCAGGCACTGATTTTTTTTTTTATTTTTAAAAACCTTTCTATCATGGTTTATATTATTTTCTGCTAAAGGTATCCTAATCAGTACTCCTCCCTTTACCTTGCCTTCCAAATTTCGGGCACTCTTTCTTATATTCTTGCAAAATCTGGCTTACCCCATCCTTGAACTTCACTCATCATGCTCTGGTTGCTTCTGAATTATTTTTTATTAGTCCTTGCAGACAGTGCACTAACTCCCTTTGCCTGTCTCAACACTTAGCAGGGAACCTGACACATATTTTGTGCTCTCTAAATATTTGTCAAATGAATAAATTAAACAGAATTTAGAAATATATGAAAGTAGAATATATAAAAAAAGAATTTGAGAAATATATGAAAGATACTTTTAAATCATCCAAAATATTACTACCCATGTAAAAATACTGCAAACATATTTTTGTAAATCTTCTCAGCATTTTTATGTAAAGGTTTTTCATTCCATAATTATCATGCTGATATAAAATTGTGTGCCCTGCTTTCTTCACTTTATATAATAAACATTCTTCTATGTTATTACAGTCGTGACAAAATTTTTAAATAGTCATGCAAATTCCATTGACTGATTATACAAGAATGTACATGAACATTCCCTAAAGATGGGGCATTTGGTATATTTTTGTCCTTTTTAAGATTTTCTTAAGTTTATCATTCTTTATACATAAATATTTTCATAATATCTAAGGATATTTCCTTAGCATTAATATAAAACTTGGTTAAATTATCTCAAGGCCCCTGAAGGGATGTAAAAATTCAGAGAAAGGAGAGGTCTGTTTTGTGAACTGGAAAAATCAGGGTACACTTGCGAGGCTCAGGTGTTGAGTGTCTGCCTTAGGCTCAGGTCATGATTCTGGGGTCCTGGGATTGAACCCCATATCCAGCTCCCTGCTCAATGGGAAGAGCCTGCTTCTCCCTCTCCCACTCCCCCTGCTTGTGTTTCTTCTCTTGTACTCTCTCTCTTTCAGATAAATAAATAAAATCTTTAAAAAAAAAAAAAGAAAAGAAAAGAAAAAAAGAAAAATCAGGAAGTTTCCCACAAAGCTGAAGGGAAACGAATCAGATTAGGAAGCAAGCAGACCAAGGACACTCAAGAGGAGTGGAGCAGAGAGAGTGGGAGCCTGGTTACCCTCCTCATTACCTTATTTCTCGCTGTGGAATGGGACTCTCACTTGTCATGGATGGTGTCAGAACTCTGGCTTCCTAGGTTTTGCCTGACTCCCCAAAAATCAAAAAAAAGACAAATTCAGGTGTAAGAAATAAGGGCAGAATGTACTATAAGTTTCTCTTTCTGGCATCCCTTCTTTGGATGCATTTACAATAACATACATATTTAGTTTGGTCTGGGGACATAATCACAAGTAACCTACAAATAAGCCATTGAAATGCCATCTTAGATAAGGGGACTTTGGTGGGAAGAATTCATAGACAGAGCCTTATATTCTCATAATAAAGTTACTAAGTGGATTAAATACAGAACTATGGAGTTTGGGTTTTTGCTCAAAGGAAGAGTAGGAAACAAGACAAAAGCCTCACTTGATAGTATTATTTATTTCTAAACATTTTAAATGTTTGTATTTTCAGCTACACTGTCTACTTTCCATCTGTAAACCAGTCATGGTTGGTAAGAAAGGCTATAGAGGAATGATTTTAGTACTAAAGAGTGGCAAGTGGTTCTAGTCTGAGCTCTGCCACTTCTCTGCTGTGTGATTTAGAACAAAACGTATGGCAGCTTTTATCCCTCAGGATTTGGCTCCTCCATTCACAGACTGAAATGATTGGACATGATAATTCTTTAAATGCACTGCCCTCCAAGAATCTTTGGTTCCAATCATGCATGATGCAAAGCTAGACAACAAATTTAAGTTTGTTGAATATTGATTCTATCTTGGCAGTAAGTTAATAAACCATAGCCCAAAGAGTTAATTTTGAAGAGTAAGCTTGCATTCAATTCACTGAAGTAGCCTGGGTTGTTGGCAGTTAGATAAATGAAAGCTGAAATTGTTTACAAGAAAAAAATCCAACATCCTTGAAAGTTTTCCATGGTTTGTCCTAAGGAAAAAAACAAAAACAAAAACAAAAAAACTTTCTGAAATCCATAGATTTCTTCCATAATGGAAACAGTTTGGTCCCAACTGTACATGATCTCATTGCATCTGTAAGAAGTAAAATGTTAAGGAAGGTTTTTCAAAAATTTCTTATGAATATTGTAAAAATTAAAAGACACTTGGCATCATGGCAACAGAGAACAAAAAGGAAAGCAATGACATTTGTATTAATAAATTCCTCCTCCTCACTCATACATAGTCTGAGTTCTACTGATATTACTGTGCTGAACTGAGGTATTTTACCATGAAATTTTTGTTCTGCCTCTAAGACTTTAAGGGAAAATGGACTCCAACATTATTACTGTTCTAAAAAAGAAGACACCAGGAGTGAGGTTGCTATATTTCCAAGAGTGTGCATTGGCAGATGGCTTGCTATGTTTATGTTGCCACTTATTTTTAGTTCTTTCTTCTTCAGTCTTTCAGTGAAATTTAGAGAACTGACTATAACAAATAAGCTTAACATATCTGAGAGAATGATGCTACTAACACTGCCCAGATATTATGGGCCCTGAGTACATAAATGGCATCCAACACTACCAAAATGTCAGAAATTATTTTAGATATCTGCTTATGACTTAGCACCCTGGAAATGCTAAGACCTGTTCTACAGGCCATCAGGTAGACTCTATATTTTTTATTAAGAAGTTACTGGCTGGTGTGGGAAAAATTTAGATGTCAGCAGTTAACTGTCCTTTATTTCCTATTGTTCAGCCACATGCCATACTGTATTTTGTGACTAACCCCAATTCTGTCCCCTCCCCGTGTGGTGCAAAGCTTTGTGTATTAGTGAGATAAACAGTGGCAAGGCCAGCCTTTGGAGGAAATTGAGAGATCTGAATTCTAATTACAAAATGACTACTTACAAGTAGTTAGCAAATTCTCAATGTTTTTGGACCTCAGTCTTCTGGTCAGCAAAATGGGGATACTGATAATCTCACATGGTTTCTGTGAGACTTAATTGAAGCAATGCATGTGTAAGATCTAGCACGGTGTCAGAAGCATATCCAGGCAGCAAGGCCATGTCTGAGACCCCACCCAAGGCTTTCTCCTCTCTCCTTCATTGTAACGTGTGAAGTTCAGCAAACTGCCACAAGCAAGGTCACATGAGCAATGATGATCATAAACAGGACAAATTCAGTGAGAGATCTTTGAGTTCGTTGATTTGTGACTTAATCTTATCTATATAATTGGGGCAGAAATGCAGTTCATTGGAATGAAATTAGACATATTTTGATAATGGGACCTGGGACTGGATCTACACATTAGTACGTGGGGAATAGCCAACCAAGGAAATGGACTATAATGGATAGACAGTGGAACAGTTGCTAACTATTCTTCTCCCATGGCAGTCTGGATTCCTCTCTCATTTACACTGGAGTTTGCATCATACCAGCTTGCTATAGACTAGCCTATCTTCAAAACTAAAAAGCAAGTAAAAAACTAAAAAGCAGAGCAAACATTCAAAGCAAAGGATAACCAATACCCCCCCCCCAGCCGCTACCTACTTTGTCATTTCCTCTTTATAACAAAATCCCCCAACAGAATTATAAATACTCAGTACTTTGCTTCATCAGCTTTTGCCTTCAATTAATATTTTATCCCAAACAGTTCAACAAAACAAGGCAGAGTCCATCAAAGTGGGGAGGACATAACCAGGATAGGATAAAAATCCTCAGACTTCTATATGGAAACAAGATGTACTGGTGAAATGGCCAGGTTCCAACTAAATGATTTGTTTGTTATTAGAAAAAGTGGACAAATATCCTGGAACACTGACCTTTTATTTACTTTTAATACTCTTGGGTATAAGATTTCTAAATATAAGAAATTCTACCTAATAATATTCGAAAGAAAAATTGTTATAAAATCCACATGTAATGTACTGCACGCCTGTCTTCTGTAGCATGATTCAAGCTAATAATCCCCAAATCAATGGATGCTTCTCTGATGATTTCCCTCCTCCTGATAATGCAATCCTCCTAGTCCAATAAACAACAGGAGGAAACATGACAATTAGTCACGCCTACATTCACTGTACTATGAATTCTATATCAAATAATAAGAGTTGGTTGATTTGATGAGATTAGTATAAATTAGCTTTTCTAGAAACCTGCATTTTAACCAAGGGAAATCAGGATACTGGAGCTAAATGCTTACTTGGCAGAGATTTACCTCTGGGTTCAAGACCAAACTCAATTCAAAAGTGTCTTATTTCCTCACAATTGATTCTAGTGCCATCGTCCCTTAGATGCTCAAACCAGTTTAGTTGTCTAGAAAAAGAGGGGGGCAGGTAGGAACCGCCAGATAAACAGCTCTGCCTATTGCAAAATATCTCACTTTTAATTCATGAAAATTCTAGGGATAATGAAAGTGTTAGGAAGTCTTAAAAATGCAGGTCACGTGGATGATAAAAGAGTAGTTGAAAAAACTGTGACATTATTTGCTGTTCATATTTAAGATCAGATATATAATCACGTGGCCTGTACTTGAAAGGATGCAGGATTCTCTTCACATTTTGAATAGCTTGGACCCATAAGCACTGCACTAAGCCTAGAAGGAAGCCGTCCAACTGCCACTTACATTCAGCCAGAGATATTTGAGGTGGAGACAAGCACTTAGGTTTGAGGACATGCTTCAAAACCATACCACCAGCTGCTTATGTGTCTCTTCCCGGAGCATGCCCGCTCTCCCCTCTGAATAATCCAAATAAGGTACGGGAGGAAGATTCTATCAAGCATGAGGCTCAATTCTATCAAGCATTTCTGCCCCAATTATATAGATAAGATTAAGTCACAAATCAACGAACTCAAAGATCTCTCACTGTGGGTTCCGAGACCAGACGTAATTTCTTGTCAGATGATTTTGGCCTTAAAGGTAGGAGCCAAAGGGTTCAAGTCTTTTCCTTGAACTTTCCCACATGATTTACAAAGCTTTCCTAGTTGGGGTTTTCAAACCATAGAATCTCCGTGCTGACTTCCAGTCTCCCTCTCTGTAGAGCTGTTATGGGAATAAGAAGTAGCGTGTGACTTCCCTGAATGCTGCAACTAGAAGGCCACTCGTTCTCTGCACCTGAGACCTGGAGACCCTGAGGAGCTTCCAGGTGAGGCTAGCTGGGGCTGGCAAGTGACCAACAATTATCAGGTTATGATGGCCAAACTTTCCATAGATGAGGACAATCCTTTGCCTCCCAATTTCCTGGAACTCTTCCCTATTTTTTCCTTGTACATAGTAACACCTATTTTAGTATGACCCAGGATTATTTCCAGTGTCAAACACACCTTTTGAAATATTAGAGTTTTTCTGGAGCCTCTAAGAGTAGAACAATGTGTGGAACATCACCTATGATAAAACATTTTGGATTCGTGATGTAAAAGAGGCCTTAAGAGAGAGAGAGTGGCCACAGTTAGTTTTCTTCCTTTCTGCTATAAACTGGATTGTGTCCTCCCAAGATTTATGGTGAAGCCCTAACACTCAGTGTGATTGCATTAAAGGATGAGGCCTATAAGGAGATATCTGAGGTTAAATGAGATCACAGGGGTGCCCTGATCCACTAGGATCATTGTTCTCATAAGAAGAGACATTAGACCTCTTGCTCCCTCCCTCTGCCTTGTGAGGACAGGGCCAGATGGGGCCATCTGGAAGCCAGGGGAAGAGCCCTCAGCAGATACCAAATAGGCCTTTGCCCTGATCTTTGACTCTGCAGCCTCCAGATCTGTGAGAAAATAAATGTCTGTGATAGAAGCCTCCCAGTCTGCGGTAGTTTGCTATGGGGGCCTGGACAGACTACGTATTCTTTCTCAACCTTCACTGTCAGTTGCCAAATATTATTTTTGCTGGTTAAGACCTTCACTAGTATTTGCATAAATTTATGTAATTGCCCATTAATTGGGCATCCTCTTAAGTTTCTGCTTCTAATCTGTGACCAGCAGCATCTGCTCTAATCTATATCTCTTGTCAAATTCAGGCCCTTAGTTTCCCAGACACCTTGACTTAAAGATACCGAGACAGGCCTGTAGAGTCTGATTGTCATCAGATTTCAATTCATTTTTCAAACAAATGTGTAAAGCCCTCTATTTATTGAAGAATTATAATAGTCTGCATAGCCTGAAAAAATATTTAGGTTTTCTTTTTTAAGGATTTATATATCTATTTATTTATTTACTTACTTATTTATTAGAAGGAGAGAGTATGTGCATAAGCTTGGGGAGAGGCAGAGAGAGAAAGAGAGTATCTCAATTAGACTCTGCACCTGATGCAGGGCTCGATCCTACCACCCTGAGATCATGACCTGAGCTGAAACCAAGAGTTGGATGCTTAACTGACTGAGCTACCCAGTGCCCCAACCTGTAGAAATATTTGAGTTCATTTAATTAGACATACAAAGTTTGCCCCATCTTTCTTCAGCCTGCCTTTCCATGTGGCCAGTATATCTCTATCCCACAACCACAGACTCTACAACGTAATAACACCTGCTGTCTTAACTTCATTCCTTTGGTCAATTGTCCCTTCAGTGTTGGTGTTGGCATCACAGTAGTTATAATATCTATATTGTTTCTCTTTTCAACTTAATTTTAAAATTTTGGAGAAAAGAAAACCTTAAACAGATATACAAATAGAGACAATCCACAAATAGTCATAGTGCAAGGAATCCGTATATGAGACACATATACATATACTTCTGTATAAAAGAACATCCAGTTAAATTGGAAAGGAGATGAAGAAGAAGAAAAGGAGGAGAAGTTAGAGGAGGAGGAGAAAAAGAAGAAGAAAATAAAGGAGAAGAAAGAGGAGGAGGTGGGAGAAGAGGAGAGTGGAACAAGGTAGAAGAAGAGGGAGGGAGAGAGGAAGAAGGTAGAAGGAGATGGGGAAGGAAGAAAGGAGAAGTACATATGGGAGGAGGAAGTTGGGGAATGTATTTAGGTCAGAAAAAAAAGACAGACTTAACAGACCAAGGATTTTTACTAATTACTCATGAAGATTTAGAAATACTATGAGAACAACATGGGAAAATCAGACTATTATTGCATCATTAGCATAAAGTTAGCTATAGAGAAACTGTTATATAATTCACATTTCAAAATATTAAGTCATTCTGGGAAAAAAAAATTCCTATGAAGTTACAGATCAAACAGACCAACAAAACAAAAGACTTCCAGCTATTGTTATTGGTAGATTTGGAGGCCCAAAGAAACCAAGCATGACAACCGCAACGAAGATGCTGACACCCTCAGTGGGCAGACCAAAGAGAAAACTTATTTTATCCAGGCCTCGATTGTTCTTATAACAAGGGACCATGGAAGAAGCTCCCTTCTTATCCCACTAGGTTAGTGGCACTTTTTCTCATCACCACAACACAGCCTAAAGATGTGGATTTGGAGTCACCTTGTAAGCAGTTTATAGGTGAGGATAAAAAGAACACATTCTGAATCTGCCAAACTTTTCTGAGTGCTAATATCCAGTCAACACCAGGACCAGAAGGAGGCAACCAGGAGACTCTGGCCATCAGAAGGGTATAAAGGGATCTTGAAGGTAGTTACCCTTCATCTTTTTCTAGAAAACAGAATTCGATGACAATCTTACTGTTTTTGCTATTATAGTGTATAGGTGTGGGCTTTCATTGTTTTTCTCTCTCACAGTGTGAAGTTCAGTGAGATACAGATAGAGTTTTTATTTGTTTTGTCTTTTTTGAGTGCCCTACTTAACCAAAAAAAGCAAAGTAGTTACTCTGACGAATCATTTAACTTCATATGCCAATAATCAATTTTTCTTCTTCTCCCATGAAGCTGTATATTAGTATCTCTCATGGTGACCACAAAAGCCGGGCATCTACATTCAGGGATGCAGACAGCAAACATTTCATAGTTTGCCAGTGTCATTTCAGATGATGATGGCATTTGATAAAATTTTCCAGTAATTTGACAAATTGCCTTTTATAATTAAATCTAACCAATATGGAATATGAATTCTTAATCAGACTTATGACCTTACTATTATTATAATGGAAATAGTTTCAACCACTTCCAGCTAATGAAATCAGTCTTATCCCTTTGACAATTTCCTACATCTGCATCCATAACCTCAAGCCTGGACAGCATCCTCTATACAGCAAACACACTTACTATTGGAAAGAAATTCACTTTAGTTGTACATCTGATCTTAATTGGCCAGGCATCTGTGAAGGACAGACAGCACTGATCAATGAAGAGAAGGGTATGTTCAACCATTTATAGTCAAAGTGGAAGGAACAAACAGATCACCTCCCCCATGTGAGATAAGGAAACTTTATGATATATTAACATGTAAAATGAATTATAGCAGAACCCAATAATATTTCCCAAATGATTGCATATTTTGATTAAAACTAGCATGTCTGTGTTGGGCAGCATTATGAGTTGTTTCACCAACATTTTTTTCTTGGAATAAAATCCAGTGAAAGAAAGAACCATGAGAAACTGTGGACTCTGAGAAACAAACTGAGGGTTTTGGAGAGGAGGGGGGTGTGGGGTTGGGTGAGCCCAGTGGTGGGTATTAAGGAGGGCATTTATTGCATGGAGCACTGGGTGTGGTGCATAAACAATGAATCTTGGAACACTGAAAAAATAAAATTAAATAAAAAAAAAAGAAAGTACTTTATCTCTCTCCTTTGGAGTAAATCATACCTACCTCTTATTAGTGACCAATAGCCATTGTATGAATGACAGAATTATTTCTACCTTGGCTGTCATCCGTACCTATAGTCAAAGCAGGCTGTCATACAGGAGATATTTTCAAGGTGGCCCAAAGGCCTTCCCTGGTTTAAAAATAATAATAATTTCCTCACAGACTATCAAGGTGACCAAAATGCTACTGCCCATCCAGCAGACCATTCATTCTTCATTCATTCATTAAATAATAGCAAGAACCGGGATGCCTGGGTGGCTCAGTTGGTTAAGCGGCTGCCTTCTGCTCAGGTCATGATCCCAGCGTCCTGGGATCGAGTCCCACATCGGGCTCCTTGCTCAGCAGGGAGCCTGCTTCTCCCTCTGCCTCTGCCTGCCACTCTGTCTGCCTGTGCTCGCTTACTCTCTCTCCCTCTCTCTCTGACAAATAAATAAATTTAAAAAAAAATTAAAAAAAAAATAATAGCAAGAACCTAGTATATGCCAAGTCCATCTAGGATTAAAAAAAAAAAAAAAAGACTGAAAACAAAACAACAACAAAAAAACAGACAAAAAATAGAGGATTCAGCACTTTACTGCTTCATGTAAAAAAAAATCATATTCTTTTTTTTTAAGATTTTAGTTGTCTATTTATTTGAGAAAGAGAGAGACAGAAAGATAGCACAAGCAGAGGCAGTGGCAGAGGGAGAGGGAGAAGCATGCTCCCTGCTTAACAATGAGCCCAATTAGGGGCTCAGTCCCAGGATCTGAGACAAAGGCAGACACTGAACCAATTGAGCCACACAGGTGCCCCCAAAACATCATATTCTAACATCATAATTCTAATTGGAATATCTACATTTTAGCCCTGATTATGTTTTAAACTAGCTATGGAACACTAAGCACGTTTCAGTGTATAGAAAGAATATGTGTGTTCTGAGGAATATACATATATATATGTATATAAATGGATGACATCTCTCTGTCTATCTAAAAAGCCCTAATGTTGCCTTACTGTTCTATAATTAATACAGAATATGAATAGGAAGAATAAGAAGAACTCCTTCAGAGTGAGAAAAAACAGATTTTTCTCCTCAACTTTATTACAAATGGAAATACTTCGGGATAGTATTTAGTTGCCTTGAGATCAATTCTTATCTTGCAGTGTTGTGGGAATTTATTACGATATGTAAAGCATCAGTGTCCAGTGGAGTGCCTATCACCTCATTTGTCATCACATTATGGCCCCTCACCCTCCCACATGCACATGCACACACATGCCTTACCCATCTCCTCTTACAGTTAAGTGAGGTCACTTCACAGATAAGAGTGAAGATGGTACACATATGCACATATGCTTTGTTGAAATGAACTGAGATAGATTCAGGGGAATCTTTGGACCATGAAGGGGGAATTGGCCAAGGAAGGTCTAGTGACTCTGAGCAGCCAAGGATCATACCAAGTTATGATGGAGTCCAGATATTGGGAGAGAAAGAAATGGAGCTTGCAAGATTTGTCAAAAGCACATCCTGTATTTTTGCAACTTATTTCACTTAATCAGTGAGTGCATATTTATTATCTTTCCTAGGCCCACTGGTCTTCTAGGCATTAGAAGTGAAGAATGCAAAACAATTCCCAAAGAAATTTTAATTATGTAAATTGACATTTCCCTCATGACTAACAATGGGTTTTATAGTCTTCATTTACAGTTCATCATGCATATGGAAAAAAAATAAGTTTTCTTATGTCTATGTAAGCATTGGACAAAGTTGCCATTGTAACTTAAATTTTGTACACAGAAGAGTTCTACATGTATGAATGAGATTATAGATGTGAATATATACACAGACACATACATACACACACTTTTTACATTTTTGTCAAGATATATCTTACATAGTAAAGTGTACTAGTATTAAACTTACCTCTTGATAATTTTTATATTTGTAAACTCTGCATAGTCATTCAGACCAGGATGTAAAATATTTCTAATTTATAACAGAGTTTTGTCTTTTTTAGTTGTCTTTACTATTTCTCAATTTTAGAGAGGGCAACTTGATTCTTAGCCTTCTGTGTTCTTCTGTAATAACAAAAATGAAAAACCCCTGAAATATTAAAAAAAAATCTCTTTTGCTTAACAACATAAAAGAGGAAACTGTAGAAAACTCTATGTTCTATTCAAGCTCAGTTATTCAGAATTTCTAACAGTGGCATTTCTAAAAATAATAGAATAAAATTCTGGAGTTTAAACCAAAATCTGCCATTTATTGCCTATGGCCCTAGACAAGTATCATTTTTTGTATCTCAGTTTCATACTCTGTAAAATAATGAAATAATAATCCTTAGCCTATATGCATTACAGGAAAATTATAATGAACAAATAATAAAATTCATATGATAATCCATTTTAAATTGCAAAGGATTATTAAAAACAGTATTACCTGTTTTCTCAGACAAACTGGTTTGGAACATTTCAAATTTAATAAATCAGTCTGATTTATTCCCAAAGGAAATGGTTTCTATCTCTTGATTGGGAAACTATTGAAGTTTTTTCTAATAATCAACTGTTTATACTTCATTTGCCCTTATTCAGTTTCATCCTGTTAACAAATATCTTCCTTCTAAATTCTTTCCCCTTGGGTATTTATGCTTTTCTGGCTTTTCTGCCACAGCAGTGATTATCTGTGATACTTTAGAAGGAAATTTTACTGGACTAATAAGACCATGATTATTGAGCTTCATTCAGAAGTGTCTCTCAAAAAAAACTAGTAGGCAGTTTGCAATATGTAGATGAAACTCCTGGGAAATGCAAAGTTGATTGTAAAAATCACTCATTCTTTCAAACTTAAAACTTTTAAATAAGACACACTTATGAAAAATATTCTTTGATACAAATGCCATTTATGGTGATTTTATGCAAATCTCTATTTGAATCCATACATATTTATCTCCCATGGACAATTTTTAGACTTTATTTTCCAAAAAACATTCATGTTTTTTGGAAAATAATTCAAGAAAACAGTGTGGTGGGGTGCCTGGGTGGCTCAGTGGGTTAAGCCTCTGCCTTCAGCTCTGGTCTACACACTACATATGCTGAGATAGAGGACTAAACTCTTCAGATAGTGTAAGGGTGCCTTTAAAAAAATCTGCCAAAGAACATAGGCAATAACCTTTTCGACATTGGCCACAGCAACTTCTTTCAAGATATGTCTCCAAAGGCAAGGGAAACAAAAAAAATGAATGGACTTTTGGGACTTCATCAAGATAAAAACTTCTGCACAGCAAAGGAAACAGTCAACAAAACAAATAGGAAACCCACAGAATAGGAGACGGTATTAGCAAATTACATTACAAAGGGTTGATATCCAAGATCTATAAAGAACTTCTCAAACCCAACACACAAAAAACAGATAATCAAGTCAAAAAATAGGCAAAAAACATGAACAGGCACTTCTCAAAAGAAGACATATAAATGGCTAACAGACACATGAAAAAATATTCATCACCATTAGCGATCAGGGAAATTAAAATCAAAATCACATTGAGATACCACCTTCCACCAGCTAGAATGGCCAAAATGGACAAGACAAGAAACAAGTGTTGGAGAGGTTGTGGAGAAAGGTGAACCCTCTTACACTGTTGGTGGGAATGCAAGTTGGTGCAGCCACTTCAAGAAAACAGTGTGGTGGGGTACCTGGGTGGCTCAGTGGGTTAAGCCTCTGCCTTCAGCTCTGGTCATGATCCCAGGGTTCTGGGATCGAGCCCCGCATTGGGCTCTCTGCTCAGCGGGGAGCTTGCTTCCCTTCCTCTCTCTGCCTGCCTCTCTGCCTACTTGTGATCTCTCTCTGTCAAATAAATAAAATTTAAAAGAAAAAAAAAAACAGTGTAGAAGTTCCTCAAAAAGCTAAAAATAGAGCTACACTATGACCCAACAATTGCACTACTGGGTATTTACCCCAATGATACAGAGGTAGTGAAAAGAAGGGCCATATGCACCCCAATGTTCATAGAAGCAATGTCCACAAGAGCCAAACTGTGAAAAGAGCCAACATGCCTTTCAACAGAGAAATGGATTAAGAAGATGTGGTCCATATACGCAATGGAATATTACTCAGTCATCAGAAAGGATGAATACCCAAGAAACCTAAAGGTAGGAGCCTCGGAGTTGGTTCTGTGCTCAAATTTATCTTCATCAGTGAGAGTCCTGACTCCTCCTATCTCCCTGTTCTCCATCCTCATTGTGTTGTCTGGGTTAAATGTTATGTCAGAAGATGGTCCTCGCAGCCCTGGGCATCCCATTCTCACAGAAACTCTGGGAAAAGCGGGTTGCACTTTCTTATTGGCCATCATTCTTTTTTTTTTTTTTTTTTTTTAAACAGAAGGGGAATCATGTCCGTAGCTCTATTAAATGGGATTATATGTCCATTCCTAGTCTCAAGAAGCTTGGGAAACAGTAAATTATTTTCAGCCATTATGGTACAAAGTAGGGTCTGCTGGCAAGGTCAAAAGGAGAAAGGGATGACTGTATGGTTGACAACCAGCAGTATCTGTCTACCAAAAACATCCAGTTTATACAGTACAATGAAGGCTCAATCAGGTCATGTGCTACATCATTTAGTTTAGTGTCTTGAGTAAAGTAAATATATTGAAATGTATGGGACTTTGGGACTAAAATAAAACCTCAGCCCAAAGATCAATTTAGGCCTATAGGCATCATCCTGAAAAATAACATCTGAACGGCCTTTTGGGGACCCAAGTTCTAGTTTCAACAACTATTCCACAGGTACATTGTCTTAAACCTGAGCCTATTCATATGTACATTACCTCCCTGAACTCTGAAGCTATTTGCATTTGTGACCCACTGTAATAATTTGCTAATTATTTAAAAATAATTTATCAATTATTACAAAAGAATAGAGGAAGAAGCAGCTTATTCTTATTGAACCTTAATTTTCTCATCTGTAAAATGACGGTAGCCATATAAGCTTCATGAATTTCATCTGAAGATTATCTTAGCTTGGGTTTCCTAAATGCAAAGTCTGAGAAGCAGATTCTTTTTTTTTTTTTTTTAAGACTTTATTCATTTATTTGACAGAGAGAAAGAGAGAGAAAAAGCACGGGGAATGGCAGGCAGAGGGAGAAGCAAGAAGCAAGCTCCCTGCTAAGCATAGAGCCCCAAGTGGGACTCAGTCCCAGGACCCTGGGATCATGACCTGAGATGAAGGCAGATGCTTAACCAACAGAACCACACAGGTGCCCCCTCACAAGCAGGTTCTTATGCGTCTTCACAGAAAGAATACTCTCAGGAAAAAGGAAATGTAAAGTATGGATAAAACAGGGAAAAATAAGCTAAGCGAGGATGTGGTTTCAGTTAGAGACCAGCTTCACCTTGGCCTGATCCCATGGAAAGTTAAAGGAGCAAGAAATAGATAGAGCTTATCTCACTTTGAGGCAAGGTAGCTAGCTGTCATAACTCTTGTCAGTCAGTCAGTTGGTCTGTCAGTCCTGGGCTATAGGTGGGATGAGGAGTGAGAGTGAACGACAGATATAGAACCTCCTGGATGAAGTGGCTCCTATTTGATGGACGGTCGTCTCTACAAGTCATCGGCTGCTAATCTCTGTAAGGGGAAGAGGTACTTCAGCCAGTAAAGGGAATCAGTGTCCACTTTAAGAAATAGATTCAGTGATGCACATAAAGCATAAGCACAGTATTTGGGAGACAGGAAATGCTCAATTAGTATTTCTATAAAACAACAAAAGAGTTAGTGTGGCTGCAAGAAACACTGGCTGGTGAGAATTATGATGACTAAAAGTTTGTTCCTTATTCTGAATGTGAGGGGTCAGGACACCCAAATGTTGAACAGAAGAGTGATATATTTGGGTGTTGAGAAAGAAAATTCTAGTGACAATATGGAGAGATGTTTGAAGAAGGCTGTACTAGGGGAAGAGGAATGATTAGAATACTGTACAGAAGCGTATCATGGATATGATGAGTCTAAACTAAGGTGATAACAAAATTGCAAAAAAATAGAAGGTAACGCACCAAAGTTTGAAAGGGCTACTTCCCAAAACAGTCAATTTATTACATATTAGGGCAAGAGGTGGCAAAGAATATAATTGATCATTTCAATAATATGAAATAGCTTCCAGTAGCCACTCTAGATGGGGGAATAATTTTTTAACTGTTATAATGTAACCTTATAACAATAATTTCATTTGTCTCATTTTTTATCAATATCTATTTCATACATAAAGGTATATAATCAATTTCATGTTGGAAAACAATAAAGATTATGCCTATTCCCCAAACTGAGAGAACCTTATCACTGTCAATTTTACAAATAACCAATGCATTTGACCAGATGACTAGCTTCACTTTTTTGACATTCAGTGAATTCTTTGACCTATTGATCAAGCACATTGTCCTCTGATATGATAAAATATATGTTCAATATAACTATCTAGGCAATGGTAATTATAATGAAAGGTTTGGTTTGTGAGCATTAATAAATCTATAATCATAATTTCTGGAATCATGATTTAAGACCCTCATCCCTGACTTCTCACATTTGCTATTTTTCTCCTACTACTATGGAATATTCAGGACTTAGATCTGTTCCCGTTCATCACAGTATCTTGTCAAGTTATCCTACTCTCACTTACTTTACTTGGTCCTAGTAGTTCTTTAACCTTGAATCTAAAATGCACTTTTTAGAACCAGGTGTGTCCCCTGCAACATCTAAGATTTGATATGAATCTTTGAAGACCTATGAATTTTAGATATGAGATTTCCTTTGATCATTTCCTGTGTGAGATATTTGACGTTGGCTTTATCTTCGCACTGAAGACTAAGTGGGGAGCTCAGCCTTTATAGTGCTTTGGTAATCTGAAGTCTAAAAAGGGAGAAAAATGCTTTCTTGCTTGTACCACATGTAATCCAACTCAAAATGAAAAGTAGCAGAAACTGTTCTAAAAAAGAATTGTTTCATCTGATTTGAAATCTGTTTCATAGGTTACTAAGGCATGGGGTGTTAATTTAGTAGTGTTATATTTTAATATGTTACAATATAAAATTAGATCAAATAAAATGTTAATTTCTCTTGTTAATATGGTATTGATTTAAATTTGTGGTATTTTTTTTCTCTTATTGACATCAGTAAAAAAAAAAACAGATACTTTAATTATAGGATGAATAATATTTACTGGTATCAACCGCATTTGTCAACTAACATTGTTCATTGTTCATATTTCTATAGCTCGTTCTCAAAATGGCCTGTTTTGCAATGCTTATGAAATTCAAGTCATTTAGACCTTCAACTCATAAAAGATTTACTGAACAATGCTATGTCTCAGAAGCTATGCTAAGTGTTACTGAGATGCTAATATGGATGAAAACATTAACTGCCCTAGGCATCTTAAAATTTATTAGGGTAAAAAATACACAGACAGACCTGAACACAGAGTGCTTTGAGAATTAATCCAATGATCATGATCTTTCAGTAGAGGGGAGGCTTAAGAAAATGTTTATAACATAGAAGTAATAGGGCTTTCAAGTAAGGTTAAAAAGGTAGAGATTGAATAATAGAGCAAATAAGGGGAAAATATGAGCATAGATATGATTAAAAATTATAAAAAATAAACAAAAGTTTAAAAAATGGTTTAAACCTTTCACTTGGAATTTTATTTTGAAGGAAAAGTGCCAAAATCTTATTTCTAAGTGTGGGGAAAATATGACAAGTTTTAGAAACATATCTATTTGATGTTGTTATGTCAAAATACCTAAATAGTTAAATAAAGTTTTATTTATTACTTGGATATTTGCTTACCTGTAAACACAACTTTAACCATTAACTTTATAAACTTCATGGCTATAATGTAGTAATATTTTTATTATATTCTCCAACCTTTTTATTCTCCTCTTAAAAGAATAATACTGAAATCTAAAAAAGAATATTCGTTAATCCAACAATGGAAGGATAATACTCATTATTTCATGATATAAACATTGTAGTGATCCTTATTACATGTAACTCCAAATTGTGTGTGCGTGTGTGTGTGTGCGCGTGTGCACACGGGCGCACACATGCAAAATGCTGGTTTTATTAAAGGACGGGTGTTACAGGATTTTTTCTCTGTCAGTGCCTGTGGTTCTTGGTCACACTGCTTCAAAGAATGAAGAGGTAGACCCGACAGAGGGGTGGTTTATTGAGCCATAGCAAAGTGATAGTATAAATCTGAAGAGGGAGGGGACCTGAGAAGTTTGCCGACATGTAACTCCAACTTTAAGAAAACATATTAAAAACACTTGAATAAAAACTTACTATCTTTGTAATCTAGTACTGCTTGATTATGAAACAATTGACAAGCAAGAATGAAGGCATATTTGCATGGCAGGAATAATGAGAAATTATAAATCTATTATTATAACAACTTAAATATTTTCTTTCTCTGCAATATATATGGGCTATATGTCTTTCTACTATTTTGATATATGGAGAAATTTACTTTACAATAATGCCAGAGATATGACCATACATATGAAACCATGTACTCCAATGGCAAGACGAGATGATGTTGATAACAACAAAAACAATTCATTTTCCTTTGGCTCTGTCTTTTGAATGTATCTTATTCATTAGCTATCATAAACTCTGTTAAGTCCAAACTAATAAGTCCTCCACATTGAAAATATGCAAAATTTATTTATTAAAAAATCTATTTTGTGATAGGCACTATTCTGGGTATTCAGAATAGAGTGTGCACAAAATCTGCAAATTCTTCCCCCATCAAAGTGGAGAAAGATAAAAAATATATAAGTATAAAAATAACAACAACAAAAAAGTCAGTTAATGGCAAAAGTTATGATCAAGATAAAATAAAAGCCATCCAAAAGGCCAGTTAGAGGAAGTGACATTTGAGTTCAGTTGTAAAGTATGAAAGAGAACCAGACATTTTAGAAGTGGAGGTTGGAGGCAGGGTGGGGAGGGAGGGGGTTGCCAAGAGATGTGACAGTAAGTGCAAACTGAACTCTGGGGATTTGTAGAAACAGAGAGAAGAGCAGTTTGGTGGGAATCATGAAGCAGAGAAATGTTTGTATTCATGTTAGAACTTCTAGGAAATAGGAAGAAAATTGGCATTTATTCTAATGTCATTGAGAAGGTATTTAAAGAACAGAAGCCAAGCAGTTGTATGATACATACTAGTAGTAATATGGCACATAGCAGGTACTCAATTTAACTTTGCTGAAAAAAAAAAAAAAAGAAAGAAAGATACAATTAAAACTTTCCTGTTTATGTTTTATGTTATGTTGGTGCTTTATTTTATATTTTAAGTAACTATTAAAGTGAACTCTACCTGTGAATATACAAAGCATGATTTGACCAGTTGTTTTTCATACTAACATCTGGTCAGGATTTTCATTTCATGGAATAACTGATCTGAAATGAAAACAATTCTTATTAGCATTCAATTATAAGGTTGGATTCACTTAAGTATTCACATTAGTGTCTTAACATATTTTAAAAAATTTTTCATTTTTTTGAAAGATGATTGCTACTATATATGGGTATCATAATTTCTGAAGGGTTGATCAAAGAATTTCAAAGTCTGGAGATGGTAAAGCTGCCCATAGCACAAAGGCAACTGAAAGAAACTAGACATTTTATTTATTGCATTTGAATTGAAGAAATATAATAAGTGACTTTGTCTCCTTTAAATTCTTCTATTGTACTATTTTTTTGCTTTTAACAACAAAAGAAACTAAGAAATGAATTTTATGCTGTAGAGAGATGGCAGGCTCAAGATTTCATTCAAATAATAAAATGGTATACCACATTCAAAACACTGTGTTAATAGAGTTCATAAAAAATATGTCTGCTTTATTGATTTATGTTACCTTTGGTTTTCTTTCCCTTGGTGAAGTCATCCTCATTTCTTACCCAAGGTAGTTTATGCATTGCCACTCCAATATACTAAAATCACCTCTTAGATTCTGCAGGTCTAATTCCAATATAGATATTTGGAGGACTTTGACAATAATCATTTCCAGAATACCTAAGAAATTGTGATGACCACAGCATGTGTGGATTATCTTTATTTCATACAAAGGGCTATGATCCCATGCCATACCAGTCCTCCATTCCCCACAGCTGTGGCCACTTGTTCCCATACACAGGTCAAAAGCTAACCCAGGCTCTGAAATTAATCTTCTCCTAATCCAGGGAAATTTAAACTCTAATAAAATCTAAGCACTCTGGATTACTTCTTACCTAGAGACCAAGATCTATTAATTCAATTTTTTTTCTTATTCCTATGACTGGACTTTGACCTTCTACTTAGTTCTAATAACAACATACTTTTTGCTTCAGTAAAGAAATTTATCTTTTTGAAAAATTGCCAGAATCTCAGTTATACCAACACATCTCTTTAATTACTAAACTCTCTTCATTTCATGTTTCTTTTCTTTCTTTTTTTTTTTCCTGGCAAATGACTTTTTTTCACTAATAAGATGAAGCGTCTGAAAATCTACAGGTAAGAATCTCTATAAACATTGCTTCCTAAGAGAATATGTTCACTCTGTCCAAGTTATCATATATTCTAGAAGTTCTTAGGTCATTCTCAGGTAGATGCTAGGCTAGAAAATTATTTTCTACATGAAAGGAGAATATTATACTTGGCAAGGGCTGACCAATATACACAGGATGTGGAAGGAAAACATTAGTACAACTGGGGAACAGCACCTGGAGAAGAAGTGCCTCTTGCCCGCTTTACGAGTGACTACAGCTGCTGCTTGAGTGACTTCAAAAAATACAGGAAATGGAGGAGAGAATGACATAATGTTCAACCATGTCTCTATGGAGGAACATATCATATGTGATTTGTTCCAAACCACCTGAACAAATAGGCCCCAGGTAAGCTTATCTATTTTCATCAAGTATGGAGAAAAAATTTAACACCAGGACTGAATAAATTTCTGAGAAGTTTTTCCTAGTGATAATGTGGAAGAATGAAGAGTTAGAGACGTTGGCTCCACAGAAGGTATTGAACTCCATGGTGAAGGAACATATTACAAGTACATGCTTCATTAGAGCTATGTTCCTTCCTTCCTTATTGTCACACTTGTCAATTTTTTTTAAGAGTAATTTCCATCTTTATAAATTTTCCTCCAAACTCAAATAAAGCTTATTTTTAGCCTATGAACAATTTTTAAAATTACTTTTATTAACATATAATGTATTATTTGCCCCAGGGGTACATGTCGAATCATCAGGCTTGCACATTTCACAGCACTCACCATAGCACATACCCTCCCCAATGTCCATAACCCAACCACACTCTCTATACCCCACCCCCACCCCCAGCAACTCGCAGTTCGTTTTGTGAGATTAAGAGTCTCATGGTTTGTCTCCCTCCCGATTTCCTTTCCTGGTCCCTTTCTCCCCTTATTCTGACCCTCTGAAGATAACTAATAATTCAACTGACAGGAAGCATGCAGGAGCCATATTTTAGATTGGCTCACATATCTTTGTTAATGGAGTTAATTAAAATCCCTTACCAGGACAAATAACAGATTTGTTATTCAGCCTTTTCTCTCATTGCCTCACATCCCCTTTTACACTTGTATCCACTCTGAATATCTTTGGGTGTTTTCCACTTCAAGTATGTGCAATTAGCCAGGCCTATAAAGCAACTCATAAAGATACAAATAGTAGAACTCACAGAAAATCACAGAAATTTGCAAACAAGACCAGAAAAAAAAAAAAAAAAAAAAAAAAGAGTCTTTAAAAGCTTTGAAGTGACATCCAAGTCAGGCTTCATTACAGGTTAATTTTGATTTCTGAACATTTACATTTTAAGATAATTAAATGATCCATTGTTTTTTTCTTTCCAGTCTCTATTGTGGACTTCTTATTCAGCTCTGTATTCCCAACACCTAGAATAGTAACTGAGCCATAGTCAACTTACTAAGTATCAAATAGAATGAAATTGAAATGAACGTTATTTAAAATATATTTTTCTTTCATTTATTTCATCTTCAATAATAAAAATATCTTCTGTAGCAGCTCATAAGGGGCAAAGTGAATTACAGATTTGAGTTCATTTTCTAGGCAATTTGTGGACATCATTCTCTTACCCAGTCTACCTCCCTCCCTCAGAAAATGCACTAAAAGAAAATGATTCTCTTTAAATCCCTATTTATTTATTTATTTACTTACTTACTTATTTACAAATGATGAGGGGACAAAAGGCCAGCTGAGGGCAAAGCACAAGTGAACACCCAAACCTTCCCCACTGAGATGTGATCCGGATGGCTTTCCTCAGGCCCTCCTGGCTGTCCAAAAACAAAGAAGAGGGAAAAACAAATGGCTAACTGATAGAGATCACAGTCATGCAGGACATGAATCTCCCTCAGTTTGCAACTGTCTTAATGATTTACAAGAAAAAAGCAATCTCCAGAAACCTATAGACTCAATTTCCTGGAGCCCTAACGTCACCCTCCCCACCCTAGGATACAAAATCTTATATAATGTCACTCCTTCCAACCCCTTTGCAGTTCTTTCTGCCCACAGGTCCTGTCCCTGTGCTTTAATAAAACCACTTTTTTTGGTACCATAAGCATTTAAGAATTCTTTCTTGGCCATTGGCTCTGAATCCCACCACTTCAAACCACAGCACTAAGACATTTTTAGGGAGAGTTCAGTGTTCATACAGTTTGAGAAAAATAATAACTATTATTTGAAGTACAGCAAATAAAAGGCAAAGAAAGAAGTTCTTAGGTCATGGTAAAAATCGCACCTTATGTGTTCAAAGACTACATACAGAGACGGTTCCTTGACCATTTGTGATCTAGGGATGCAGTCTAGTTCCTACAGGGACACTTAGGATGAGCATATGGCATGACCGCAAGGAAACACATTTTAACTCGCCAGGAAGGGTGACTTCCTATTGAAACCGTGGCTTTCCTGTAGCAGCATTCAGCATAAGGGGTAAGGATGGATTTGGGATGGGGAAGGGAAAGTTATTCCAGGCAGAGGGACAGCACCCACAAAGGCCAGGAGCTTTGCATATTCAGAAAAATGCAGTAGCTCTGCAGGGCTAACTTTTGTAATACCAAGCACCTAGCAGAGCAGTAGGAGCAGAGTAGTAAGTTGTGGTCTAATCCTGACTGCTTATCTGATTTTTAGCCCTGAAAAGGCAGCTAAAGTCCCAGGACTCCTTTGCAGGGCTTACCCTCTGAACTGGACCAAACTTACACACTTACACATAGAGAGCTGCCCACACTGCCTGTTTCCAGAAATTGGAAGGATGGTTTCTTACCTAAACTTTTCCCCATTTGTCACCCTGCATTTTGCTTTCAATACAAGCATTCAAAACTTATCAAGAGCCTTCCTTAAAATAAACAATAGCAGCAACAAACACTCTCCAGAGAGTAAAGTATTAAATTACCAGCCCATCAATCACACCTTCTTTCCAGCTAACAATGGAAGGGAGGAGAGGAATGATTTCCGAGGCTGGGGCCTGGGCTGCAGAACACAGTCCTGGAGAGGTGACATAGAGCTGGTGACCTGGAAATTCCAGGCTGCTTTCATGCAGACAAGCAGGCCCAGGAACCTTGGACAAAAGGGCACAAGTAATCATGGAGTAGGATGGTGGGGGGTAGATATACACCAACAGGTGGAAGTTAAGGAGGGCCCAAAATCCAAAATGACATAGTAAGCATCTATTCATGCTGATTCTGAATCCTATGGAAATTTTTGAGTACTATTCAAAAGTGCATGGGACAGAGCTACTTTTCTCAGATCGTATGCTCCTCTCAATGCAGAACAACACTGGGAGACCTCGAAGATGGGATTGTAAATTACTGAATTTCCACTTTGGGAGTATGGGTTTCTCCCCCTGCATTTTACCTTGCCTTCTCTGTTGTGTAAGAAACATGAACACTTTTAGGGCAAGGCCCATAGTGCTTTCCACAGAGACCCCCTGGAGCAGTGACTCCAAGCATTAGGGTTTGCCTGTTACTTCTCAGCTGTATCACCTTCATCAGGTAGGTTAGGCATTTTTGCCTCAGTTTCTTCATTTGTAAAGTGGGAACCATAGCGGGTATGTTCCTCACAAGACTGTTGGAAAGGTGAATGGTTTTAATACTTAAAAATTCTCTGGAAAATTGTCTGACATGTAGTAAGGGCTGTAGACATGTTAGGTATTATTATTTTACCCAGAAATTGCAAAAATAAAAGGAGCAACATGAGTGAAGCTAGCAGCATTCTTATGTGACTCCTACAGAAACAATTTAAGAAAGAAATGTGAGTTTACTTTTAAAAAATGTTTAGCTACTTCTAAATGTCATATGTGCCCCCAATCCAGTTACTTACATAATAACTTTCTAAAAGATGATGCTTGGCCACTCAAGCCTTAGCTTAATGTGGTACTCTAAACATCAGTATAAGGGAAACCAAAAAATAATGAAAGAAAACAAACAAATAAAAATAGGATCATGGCTCCATTGCAGACTTCTACTCAGTTTAAAAATGAGTTAATAGAATAACCATAGTTCAACTTTGTTAAGGTGACAATGGATGTCTTATTGATTTTTATTTTATATAATATTGAATTCTATCCCAGGAGAGTCATTATACCTTTACTTCCTAGCAGGGAAAATCTCCCATCCCACTGTGACTCAGGAGACCACAAATGAGTCTATGTTTGTCAATTTCATGTTGTGAGAGAATTCTGATAGAGATGGCTTGAATTGTAGGCCCTTCCACCTGCCCAAGCTGAATTAGTCAGCATTCATCACCTGCAAAGTAGAGTAACCCCCTCTTACTCCACTTACCTGCAGGAAATATGTTCCTAAGATCACTAGCGGAGGCCTGAAAGCATTTAGTACTGACCATTATGTCCATGTGTTTTTTTCCTTTGCATGCATACCTGTGGTAAGGTTTAATTTATAAATTAGTCACAGTAAAAAATTAGCAACAACAACTAATAATAAAATAGAACAAACATACCAACATGCTGTAATAACTGTGTTCTCTCTCAAAATACCTTGTTGTGCTATCATTATCCTTCTCGTGGTAGTGTGAGATGGTCAACTGCCTATGTGATGAGATGAAGTGAGGCATTGTGATGTAATGTTAGGCTACTTATTGACCTTCTAACATACATCAGAAGAAGGATCATCTGGTTTCTAACTACAGTTGATGTTGGGTAACCGAAACCACAACAGTTAAACTGTAGGTAAGGAGGGACTCCTGTATATATACCTTCCTCATCTCTAAAATGAGAACCCCTATTACATGATCCCAAAGGTTCCTTTCAAAACCAGAACTCTCTAATTCCAGACTTAGACACATTTTTGCAAAAGAGGGGCTGATTTAGCTGCATTTTCCTATATTTTAAAGTTTGCACAGTCAAGTCCACAAAGCTTTTACCTGCCCCAATAACTTCCAATAATTTGTTAGACTTTTCTCTTAATTCTCCTCATTTTTGTCTGAACTCCCATTACACAGTCACTAATTGTAGTTTTTACTGATTAGACAATTATCATAGAGATAGTACATGCACCTTATATGAGCAAATGAAATTAAGGTGCATACAAGAATAGATTTTCCCTCAAAATCCAGAAACATTTTTTTCCTTAGATATCCCATTTATTTTAAACACACAGACAGACACACATACTTTTTAGATACTATTTAATACCTTAGTTAATAATTTGAATTAATAATAGATCTTAAAAATCTTTATAATTACACGGTTTTATCACATTCTTTTAAAATAGTGGTCTATGTTTTATTATTCTTAGTTAGTGTGGATGGTTTTTATTTTTATTTATTTGTTTTTCAGAAGACTTTAATGACTTCATATAAAGGAGTCAGAAAATTTATTATACAATTACTCATATTGTAATTACTGAATGAAAACCATGTAGAATTTTAATTTGAATGAATATGGACACAGTACCCTCCAACACTGTAGAAATTTACATACTCACAATCACACATTTGGCAAGTCTTATACTACCAGACTATAATTTTTCCAATCTGACAGTGTAAATGTTATTTCATTGCCATTTAATTTGAGATTCTTTAATATTGAATAGATTCCTTAACTTTGAAGTCAATAGATCAATTATAATATTTCTCAGAATTGACTGTTCCGGATTAAACTTCCAAAGTATCAAGTGGAATTTACAATATAAAAATTCATATCTATCATGAGTTCTGGAAAGTTTCCTTAGATTATAATTTTAAACATCAGCTGTGTTATGTTGCTTGAGTTTTCTTCAGTGATTTTTTTCTTGTTTCATTGGGATATAATTGACAAAAATGTTGTATAAAGTTAAGATGTACAATGTGTTGACTGGCATATGTGTATATTATGAAAGGATAACACAAAAGGATAGGTAATGCCTCCTTAATCTAACATACTTACCTTGTGTGTGTGGTGAGTACATTGAAGATTTGTCTTTTTAGTAAACTTCAATCATATGATACAGTATTGGTAGCCATTTTCTCCATACTGTACATTTTCTCCATACTGTACATTAGATCCTTAGAATTTCTTTACTTTTTTCTTCAGTGATTTTGAAGTTTGGTCAAGCAAATTGACAAACATAGACTCATTTGTGGTCTCCTGAGTCACCATGGGATGGGAGATAGAACTTTCTCTTCCATTTATGCCAAGGGCAGGATTATTTTTTCCTACTTTCATTGGTTTTGAATACAAGGCATTCAAAACAAAAGTATTTGAATACAAAATACAAAAGTATTTTGGACTCCATGAGCTGTTCACAGAAAAGGAACCCAATGGAGAAATTATTACTTGCTCACTAAAGGATATTTCAAAGTTAGAAAATTTATAGAAGTATTTGTCACTCAAGATTAGTCCCTAAGTACAGCATGGTTAGCACTCACGTAATTAAATCCATAGTTTCTAGGCTGGAAATGAACTGAGACAAAGTTATTGAGAAGCATGTTGCTGATAAAATGTAAATAATCCCCATCACTAAATGTTCCCCAGTAGGAATAACCAGGGAAAGAGTCGGTCTCCTGGCTAAGATTATCTGTAACCTTGAGCATGTTTTTGTTTTGTTTTGTTTTTCTGAACTAGTCAATAGCAAAAGAAAAGAAAGTCTGGCCCCAGGAAAGTATCTAGCCTACATCAAGATCATCAGCAATGGTAAATGGTACAGAAGCATCACAATAAAATTTAAAAATAGCGCCTCTTTCAACACATTCATGCTCTGCCTAACTAGTTGACTAACACGTATTCCAATCTCCTATTTGTTCTAAACCGCTCTTAGAGTTCTATTAATGTGGTCCCTTTGTGCTGGGCAGTTTACCTTTTGATTCACTAGTCTGCCCCTCTCCCTGTCTATTTCGGCATTTCTGGGTTCATGGACACATCCAAGGATTAAAGAAAATCACCCCAATGAGTGATAGAGTTTAACTTTTTAAGAGGATGATGTAATCCTATTTTATCACAAAAGCTTCACTTATCTTCCTCCCTCTGGTGTTCTCCTCCTTCTATTGCCACAATCTGCAGGAATGGGAACACAGTCTGCAGGAATGAGAAACCACTGAGGAGCTGCTAACAGAGCACAAGAAGCCTGGCTAAGCTCAGCCAACAACAGTACACATTGTCTTTTCCTCCTAGAAAACTGAGGTTTAGAATATGTTCTCTGTAGCAAAGGATCTCATGAACAACACCAGTGTAGCCCAGATTTATGTCTTCTTCTCTAGTAGGCACCAGAATTTCTTTCCCACAGAGTTTTGAAGGGGCTTGTTAAGTTTCACAATCCTGATAGACAATGATCATGGACTTAAATCCCTCACTCTATTCCTGCTAACTCCTCTCGTCATTACAGTACAAGGCCTCTAAGGCAACACATAAAGTAAAACCAAATTAAACAGCACTTATCATTACAATGGAGAATGAACCCAAGGAAGAGATGTATGTTTTAAGAAATGAGGGGGGGGCACCTGGGTGGCTCAGTGGGTTAAAGCCTCTGCCTTTGGCTCAGGTCATGATCTTAAGGTCCTGGGATCAAGCCCCGCATCGGGATCTCTGCTCTGCGGGGGGCCTGCTTCCCCCCCCCCCCCGCCCCTCTGCCTGCCTCTCTGCCTACTTGTGATCTCCGTCTGTCAAATAAATAAAATCTTAAAAAAAAAAAAAAAAGAAATGAGGGGGAACATTCTGGGAACCGGCAAATGTTCTCTTTTTAATCATACCAGTCAGGCTGTTCCAGAGGCCACACTTCCTACAGCTCTTTCCCTGGGAAATGAGCCTCACTAAGGGAAATGCACCATCCGACCTGTGGAATACTCTTACATTTGCACTCAAACTCCTGCGAGAGGATGGTTCTCACGTGGACATAGTTTATGCTTTGCAGCCACTAAAGCTCAGTTTACCCAGACTTCCACTAATTTTCCTAGTTGTACTTCACTTGGAAGTATATATGTGAATCCATTCACATGTGAATTCTGTAAACTCAGATAACTTTTAAAGTCTTTCATGTCATTAAACAGAAAATGTATGTTGATATGTTTTGTTAAGCTACTTTTTAAAAAAGATTTTGTTTATTTTATTTTAGAGAGAATGAGAGAGACAGAGAGCAGGGGAGAGGTGCAGAGGGAGAGGGAGAGAATCTCAAGCAGACTCTTGAGCTGAGCATGAAGCCAGACATGGGGCTTAATCCCATGACCCCATGATGATGACCATGGCAGAAACCAAGAGTCAGATACTTAACAGACTAAGCCACCTACGTGCTCCAAGCTACTTTCTTATCTTCAGATTTATTCTAGGCAAAGATTTTGGTCTATCTGCCATGAGCAGAAGAAAAAAAAAGTGAAAAGGTGAGAAAAGAGTACAGTACCCTGTAAAAGGTAAAGATCAAGATAATTAATATCACAGAGCTTTCAAGGTTGCCATATTTTATTACTTGGCTACTCTAAGTGTACAGGGTAAGCAAGAGTTATGATTTTGTGCCAAACTTTGGTTCATTTTTTCCAGACTCTGTCTCTAAAAGAAATGTTGCTAGAGAGGTAAACTTACTCATCTCTCAATTTATCTCAGAACTGAATACAGTCTTGGATTTCTTACATTAATGCAACTAAAAATTGACAGATATGTTCAGTCACTACTGATTCTTAATAAATGAATGAATGTGTTAATGAAATAATATATACATGGCACTCATTGTTTCTGAATTTAGCATTCTCGAGCTATGAAGGGATTGCTAATGGTATTTAAGGATTTCCATTCAGTGTCCTCTCAAAAATATCGATCAGTTATCCTTTTTCCTTCTACTTTCTCAAATGTTTTTACAACCTATATACATATATACAGTACACCTTCCAAGAGGAAATTGTTTGGATTTTGAGAAATCGGGAATGAAATGAAATATGACTATTGAAATTGGAAATCCTACAACTATCCTTAAAAATATTCCAAAATTAATCATTTGTTACTATTGTGTTTGTATTTTATTTCAGAATAAAGTCTAAATTAAATATCTTCTAAGAGCCCCTTCAGATGGTTATGAAATCTCCTCCCAAGGGAATGACTCTCCGCCATTATTGTTTGCCAGTAGTCTTTGAAGAAGGCCTGCATATGTTCAGTTTGCTTTAAAAATAGGAGGTAGTGGGGAACCTGGGTGGCTCAGTGGATTAAAGCCTCTGCCTTCGGCTCAGGTCATGATCCCAGGGTAATGGGATTGGATTGCATCTGGCTCTCTGCTCAGCGGGGAGCCTGCTTCCCTTCTCTCTCTCTGCCTGCCTCTCTGCCTCCTTGTGATCTCTGTCTGTCAAATAAATAAGTAAAATCTTAAAAAATTTTTTTTAAAAAGTAGGAGGTAGTTTTCTTGTGGATGTTTTCAGTATAATTCCATTCCAGGTTAAAATATCATCTTCTTGAGTTCATGGAATGAGTTATTTTATGTTGGGAAGAGGCATGTGGCTAGGATGCACAGAAAGATCTTTAGCTATGTATCTGTGTTTCCCATTTCCTGCTCCCTAATCTATCAGAGAAGAAAAGATGCTTTTTAGAAAGGAAACTTGTTGTAGGCTTTGAAATTTAAGAGGAGATTAAGGAAACTTTCAGATTCTCAGGCAACTTGGTGCCCAAGTTATTCCCCCATAACAAGAGCTTCGTTTTGGATGCAATTAGAAGATTAGATTGCTGAAGGTCAGAAGGCACTTTTGACACTAGCAAATATTTTCAGGGAGAGCGCCAACTGATTTTCATCTTGAGAAAAACATCTAATTGCAAAGTGGTAACAATCTAGATAGATGGTATAGCATGACTGCAATTGAATGACTTACGCTTTCCCATGTAAACATGAGTGATGCCTCGACTGACAGGCTTGCCTTGACAATTGATCATAAAAAGATGCTCACTCTTGGCAGGGAAAGAGGTAAAACATCTGGCTTAATAGATGTTGATGCACGAGCAGGGATGTCAATCACCTTCAGACTGAATTGTTTGGATTTGAAGCTAAGTGAAAATTTGTGGATCTGATTATTAAAATGACAAAGCAATCCTTTATAATGGCCACAGGGATAAACATCATTTGGAAAACAGGGCAAAAGCCAAAGTTTTAGCAATATGTAGTTATTCAGAAACTCAATCCACTTACTTCAAAGTGACAGGTAAGTACATAGTCTTTTCTTCACCCCCTCCCCCCCAGAATGATTCCCAGCCCACGGAAAATAACTTTTTTAAATGCAGTGCCCGTTAGTGGCCTTATATCCAGAGTTTGAGTTTAAAGGAAATTTTTATTTGGAGATCTTTACAAAGACCTGAAAAACAAATAACCACTTTGACATAGTGCTGCAAATTAATGTTCAAGATATGCAAGCAACATAATTAGAAGAGGTGTGTAGGAACAGTGATAACTTGAATATTCAGGCAGAAGGAGAGGTGTGACAGATGCACTTTGCTCTTTAGCTGCATTTAATTTTGTTTTACACACATGTAAACATGTTGTAAAGAATCCATCAAAACACGTAGAAGTAGTCACACTGGAAAGACATATTTAGGAATCCCAGCTTTTTCACCAGAACAGTTGTTTGAGGGAAATGAGCAAACTTTTCTCCTTAATTCAGATTTTGATCTAATATATTATTATTATAGGTCAGAGTTTTAAAAATAGTACCAATTCTTAAAATTCTGTGTGCATGTGTGTGTTTCAGAGAATTCTCATCTCAATATATTAAGTAGATCTGACTTATAGAATTTCTCCTTAGCAGAAGCATGTTATCTTTTCCCATGGGAAACTTTTCAACAATGTTATATTTCTCTTATTTTTCAAAAGTCTCAAGATGGTCTAGAGATAGTTGTTATGATGATTCTCTATGTTTTTTTTTTTTCCCTTCTCCCAATAAGTAAGCTGTCCCTTTTGAGGTCCTGATATCACTCAGTGATTCATGCAGTAATTCTCTGAACCAATATTTTGTTCAATAGCCAGTGTCATAGGTCCTGGGCTACAGGATAAATAGAAGCTAGTTGAAGGCGGAGATTTTTTATCCCTCGATTGACTTCTCCATCTGTAATATCACAAAAATTGCTTCACAGATGCTCAAAAGAATGAAATAATGAATGAAATGAATGAATGAATGAACAAAGAATGAGTAACTAATATAGGGTGCTTGTATCTTATTTGTGTTTACAAGAGAAATAATTAGAGACATTTAAACTGTCTCTGTCATAGAAGTGAAGACATAGGATATTTACAGTGCTTAACTAGTTGAAAGGTAAAAATCCAAGACTCTAATATTTAATCCCTTAACATGATAAGCTAGATACAATTTTACACTTTTTAAAAAATATTTTATTTATTTATTTGACAGAGATCACAAGCAGGCAGTGAGGCAAGCAGAGAGAGGAGAAAGCAGAGCAGAGAGTCCCATGCGGGGCTCGATCACTGGGATCATGACCTGAGCCGAAGGCAGAGGCCCCAACCCACTAAGCCACCCAGGTACCCCCAATTTTACACTTTTATACACTTTCCTAATTCCTGTTTGGATGCACAAAAATGGTACTTGTGCTACTAACTAAATACTACCTATGTTTAGAGAGATGCATAATATGTATTTCAGAGCAGAGATTGGCAAAACTTTTCTTAAAGAACCAGATAGTAAATGTTTTAGGTTTTGGAAGTCATGTGATCTTTGTAGCCACTCTACTCTGTCATTGTACTATGAAAGCAAACACAGGCAATATGTAAATGAATGAATGAGATTCTGTTCCAGTAAACCTCTATTTACAAAAATAGGTGAAGGACAAGATTTGGTTCATGGGCAATAGTTTTGATCATCTCTGTTTTAGGAAGTAAAAAAAGCAACTTCCAGAGAACTTCTCTATGAAAAGTTGGCTCATAAATAATACTTCTAGGTTAAGTGAGTTAAAATATCCCTCTTTAGACTTGTCATGAATGTTCTGTCTATACTGAAGAAAGTCTCATATTAAGTTGACGTCATTTCCCAGAATTATTCCCCAGGATTATTCTTAGTGCCTCCTCATTTTGTTTTATGTTTATGCACTTTTCTTCTTAATTTTATTTTGTGGTTTTCAGCATCTCCATTGCATTTTAGGTAAAACTCAGATATCTCTAATCCTTCCATAATGCCACAGAAATACAATTTTAGTTCTGTATTATGTATCCTAAGTGTTTTAACCATTTTTGAAGTGGAAACTAAACAAAATCAAGATTTCTAATACAATTTTAGTACATAATGACTTCTCCTTATTATCATTCTCTCCTTTGGATTTGAACCAGGACAATTAGCAAGTTGTTATTCAGACATGGAACTGGAGTCTAAGATGTTTGGGATGCCCTGCTGTGGTCACCCAGCTGATTGGAGCAGGGTTTTCTAGTGGGTTCATGCTATCTCTTCCCTAGGAACTTGGAAGCTACACTATTTTACATGTCACTCTAAATACTTAAAAAAAAAAAAAAAAGTCTTGTAATCTCTATTTCCATTTAATGAATTTTTCCCCCTGGAGAACTATTTTTCTTCCTTTTCTTTCTACTTTCTTTCTTCTTTCTTTCTCTCTCTTTCTCTTTCTTCTTTCCTCCTTCTCCCCGCCCCCTTTTTTTTTTGTCTAGAGAACGGCTTTCTCTACATAGGAAAATATACAAGTATGTGGATGAAGGAGACCACACAGAAACTCTGGCACATGTCCAAACCTTGAGAACTGCCCCAAATAAAAGATACATCAAATGTAGATAGCACCAATATGGAACTAAAAAAGAAAAAGGAAAAAAAAAAAAAGATAGAGAAGAATACCTATAAAGTAGGTAACCGTTTTACCTTCTCTTTCCTACAGTGTAATTATAACCCTAATCCACTGCCTTTTTTTCTTGCAGTCCAATTGCCCCTTTCCTACCAACCTTAGTCTTCTATAATAGTGAGTACTTTTCTGTAGAATACTCTAGCATCTCATTAGTTACAATCTGGAATTTGTTAAAAATTTATAACTAATACTAATCTGAAAGTTGATTTCTTGCTTCTCTCACTGATAACTGTCCTCCTCAGTTAAAAGCTTATATTTGATGCCTTTTGTATTATTCTTAAAAGACACCAGTTTTCCTCACTGCAGTGTAAAGAGGTGGTAGAAAAGAGGGGCAAAGGTTGAGAAGGGTCCATAGAGGGATTATGACAGTAGAGTTTACAGGAGGGACAAATTATATGTGCAACCAAAAAAGCAGTCTTTAGAATTTACAGTTAAAAGAATGAAAGAGAACTAGTGGTGTTTATATGATCTTTGAAGAAATCTTTGGTTTAAAAAACTAGATTTTGCCTTGATAGTTATTATATACTGGAACTAGTGCCAGGACCAAAAGATAGGTCTACGAACATGGTAACATAGTGTCGTTGATCTGGGTCTTAATTTTGCTTTGCCACTCACTAATTTGCTGTATGGTTATGAGCAAAACATAGAATTGATCTCAGTATAAGTTATGTTTAGTATAAAAAGATAGCATCCACTTATATCATGGTGCTTCTTATGGGCACAAAATATGATACTGTAACTTAAGGATTTTGCCAAGCATATAAAGATTAATGATCAGGGACACCTGGGTGGCTCAGTTGGTTAAGCGGCTGGGCTGCCTTCGGCTCAGGTCATGATCCCAGAGTCCTGGAGTCGAGTCCCACATCGGGCTCCTTGCTCGGCAGAGAGCCTGCTTCTCCCTCTGCCTCTGCCTGACACTCTGTCTGTCTGTGCTCGCTTTCGCTCGCTCTCTCTGACAAATAAATAAATAAAATCTTAAAAAAAAAAAAGATTAATGATCAGAAAGACGGAGAGCACACAACAGAATTTTCATGTTGTGTTAATGCGAAACCTAGGGCTTTGCTGAAATTCATCAGGAGCTACTAGATGGTAAAGGAGACATGAAGAGACAGGAATCAGGACACCTAGCCTCAACTTAACCAAAGTATCTCAGTGTCTGTTTTATATTTGGGGTGTTTTAGTAATAGTTTTCCCCCAAAATGGTGTAAGACTATTAAAAAATTGAAAACCTAAATAAATAAATAAGTAAATAAATAGAAAACCACATAAATAAAAAAAATTAATTCAATTATGAGTTAGAAAACCCATATTATAGTCACAGATTTGGAACTTATTAGCTATGTAACCTCAAAAATCTATCTAAAAATGGCTCTCTATTTACCGATGGTAACTTTGTAATAATTTATGCTTGTTAGCTCTGGATGAAATTTATCCTAATTTTAAAGGATAATCCAATTATTCCCTCTAGTTTTGGGCTCAAATTCTTAGTAGTCATTTTGTCTATTTTCTTTGGCAGTTTCTTTTCTGTTCAAAGTAAGTTCTGTATTTCTGAAGCTCCATGTATTTTCATAGACACACAAACAGTCACAGAAGAACAGATAGCTTTAATCTTATTTATTAACTAGTGGTCTTGGTAATATATTTTAATACCTCCTAGAGAAAGTCTTTAAGAAAGTATCAAATTATTTGAAGAGTATATTGATTAAATACAAATAAATTTATTGCAATCAAAGCATTATGAAGTCAATTAATTCATGTCAAAAGTATTTACTTTATTCAATGAGGTATATTTGCTGATACAGACCTTATAAGTTCTTAATACCTTATAAGGGTCAGCAGGCTTTTGAGCTTTCTATAAAACACAAATGTGTTTATTTTTTTTTTAAATTTTATGTATTTATTTGTCAGAGAGAGAGAGGGAAGAACAAATGTGTTTAGATCACCATTTTAAAAAAATGCATTCATTTCTGAACGAAATACATGACCTTTATAGACAAAGAACATTTTATTCTCCTCTAGGCAGATTGTATTGAATTTTACTCTGAATTTGAAATAAATGCTAAAAAATAGTAAACCTGATGATTACCAGAAAGACTACCTCAAGATTTTTTTCCGATTGATTTATTTTTTGCAAATAACAAAATTAACAATTGTTAACATTGAATGCCTATTATGTACTAGTCACTATGTTCAGCAATATATATCAATTACCTCATTTAATCCCCACAACATCTCTGTCAGGTGATTATTAATGTTATTAATAACATTAATAAATAAATTGGAGGCAGTTAAATAGTATCTGATCTAGGAAGAGGTGAAAATGGAAATTGGGCTCAAGCACCCTACTTCCAGAGAAGAACTCCTTGAACACTTAATTGTGTTATAACCAGCAACTTGACACAGTGGGACATGTCACATCAGGGAGTTCATTTTATCCAACATCAGGGAGGTACCCTGCTCCCAAGTAGATGTCTCCTGGGTGAAGGACTACAATTCCTCTACTGCCGCTGTGAACTATCGGTGGTAATGACTGGAGGTTTGCTGGCAAAATTGTTGCTGCATCCAACCAGAGCATTTAAGAGCTGACAGATGGGTCCGTGACAGACTATCATTCCCTCAGAGCTGATTTCACTACAGTGGGGTGCTGTGTTAGGTCTGTGGCTTGCAAAAGTAGTCGGTGTATTTCATGGGTAATTGTAGGTATAGAGGCTACTTTATTGTACTGTGTGCCTCCTACAAAGGGGGGACATTTTTTTGAAATCTCAATACAAAGAAAATCTGTGCATATCTTGAGTAGCAACTTGTAGCATGTGTGTGTGCGTGTGTGCGCGTGTGTGTGCGTGTGTCTGGATCCATGAGTTTGTGAGCGCATGTGTAAGTGAGAATATATGTAAATGTGTAAAAGTGAGAGAGAATGTGTGAGCGTGTGAACCGGAGAATATGTCTGTGATTCTATGTGTTCTTAAGTGCATGTTTGAATCTTAAAACTAATTATGCTTCTTTCCTGGGTTTGACTACTAAGGTGCTCAGAATTAAGTTTTTGTTTTACCTCTAGTACCTGCAGTAGCATGATGTGTACTTCATGAACTCATTTTACCTTTACTTTATCTTATACTACTGTTATTGTTTCTTTCATTTTGTCTTGATTTCTTTATCTATTTTTTATTTTTGGTGTTGTATTAATTTTCTGTAGTGGATCTCAATTTTTTTTTTTTAATCTAAGGGGTAAAAAGTCAACTTCTAACCATATACATTCCTTGAGACACAGCATTCTCTTTAAAATGAGAATAATAAAATCCTCTTTGGAAAGTGAAAGAGTGTTTAAACTATTAAGTTTATTCCACTTTAAGAAATTATTGCTTCCCGGGGCGCCTGGGTGGCTCAGTGGGTTAAAGCCTCTGCCTTTGGCTCAGGTCATGATCCCAGGGTCTTGGGATCGAGCCCCGCATTGGGCTCTCTGCTCAGCAGGGAGCCTGCTTCCCTCTCTCTCTCTCTCTCTGCCTGCCTCTCTGCCTACTTGTGATCTCTGTCAAATAAATAAATAAAATCTTAAAAAATATATATGTCTTCCCAATTCCTGGATATATTGCCTTATGCTATTTACAACTTCAGGATGCTTTCCTGAGGCAGAGCCTTTATTCAGTAAAAAATAAATATTTGTTGGCACTGCATGCCAGGTACCGTTCCAAGCACCTTATATGCATTAACTTATTTGAATTCTACATAATCCTATTAAGTAGGTACTACTATTATCCCTGTTTTATAAATAGGAAAACAGAGGCACAGAGAAATTATGTTAATTTGTCTAATTTTAATGAGCTAAAACTTGATGAAGTCATAACTTAAGACCAGTGTTATTAGCTTCTTTGTGTTACTTTGGCATATACACTTGTTATGTTAAGAGTAGATATTATCTTTTTCTTTTCCTAGAGATATCTTATTCTTATTATTGTATTTTATTTTTTAAGAGATTTTATTTACTTATTTTTGCAAGAGAGAGAATAAACAGGAGTGGTGGAGAGGGGCACAGGGAGAAGCAGACTCCCCACTGAACAGGGAGCCCAATGCAGGACTCCAACCCAGGACCCTGGGATCTTGACCTGAGCTGAAGGTAGTTGTTCAACCAACTGAACAACCCAGGCACCCTATTCTTATTAATTTAATTATTTTGCTCATTTATTACTATAAGATTATAATTTTTAAGAGTTTAAGCCAAAACATATATTTTAATAATGGTGTTCAAATACATCATCATAAGACTGCTCTTTTAAGTATCTATTAGATATAATATTTTCAAATACAATATTTTCCTTCTTTTCGCCAAAGATACATACCTAATTTTAAAGGCTGAAATAAAATGTACCTCAAGTGGCATCTACTAGAATATTTACAGCAACTGTATTTGTGTGATTGCAAACACAAATGCCCATAAGCAAAATCATTAAAATGTGATATATTCACATTGTAGAATACAATGAAGCATAAAACTGATCTACAACTACACATAAAAATAAGAATGTGCCGCACAACCATAACACCTGAGAAAGAAAACAGATAAAACAGTATGTACCATGTAGTTCAACTTCTCTGAAGGACAAAATAGGTAACATTAGAGGTCAAGATAATAGTCACCTTTGAATTATTTAACGGAATGGGCATGAGGAAAGTGGGTTCCAGTAACATTGTTTCTTTTTTTTTTTTAAGATTTTATTTATTTATTTGACAGAGATCACAAGTAGGCAGAGAGGCAGGCAGACAGAGAGAGGAGGAAGCAGGCTCCCTGCTGAGCAGAAAGCCCAATGCGGGGCTGGATCCCAGGACCCTGGGATCATGACCTGAGCCGAAGGCAGAGGCTTTAACCCACTGAGCCACCCAGGCGCCCCCAGTAACATTGTTTCTTAATCTGAATGCTAGTTTCAAGGGGACACTCATTGGTATCATTGAGTAAACATCTAAGTATATATGCACTTCACTAACAAAATTTTATGATTACATTCGTTTTTTTTTTTTTAAAGATTTTGTTTAGGGGCGCCTGGGTGGCTCAGTGGGTTAAAGCCTCTGCCTTTGGCTCGATCATGATCTCAGGGTCCTGGAATCAAGCCCCACATTGGTTTTCTGCTCAGCAGGGAGCCTGCTTCCCCCCTCTCTCTGCCTGCCTCTCTGCCTACTTGTGATCTCTGTCAAATAAATAAATAAAGTCTTTAAAAGAGAGAGAGAGAGAGAGAGAGATTTTATTTGACAGAGAGACACAGTGAGAAAGGGAACGCAAGTAGGGGGATGGGAGAGGGAGAAGCAGGCTTCCCACCAAGCAGGGAGCCAGATGTGGGGCTGGATCCCAGGACTCTGGGATCATGACCTGAGCCGAAGCAGAAACTTAGACTAAGCCACCCAGGGGTCCCTGTGGTTACATTCCTAACACTGGTTACATGAGTAACATTGCACAGAGTCTGCAGAACCAAGGATAACTTTTACTTTTTTAAAATGTCCTTTTGTACACTTTAAATGATGTTTGTACCTTGAGCATCTGTTACTCTAAACATCATCTTCATCATCAATTTTACTTTAAGATAAAAATAAATGAATGAATAAAAATTTGACAGCAGCATTTCTAACAATCCCTATGCTTTGAATCTCTGAATGATGCTAAGGTTAAGATCTCCTGCACCCTCTACTTGCTTGGTGAAGAACTGCTGCGCTGTAGAATAGAACATATTCCTTTGGTCTCCCTCCAGATTAAATATCACTTTCACTTTTCATGGGAGCCATTGGACAAGTGAATATTGACAGTATTTCTCTCTACTTCTTTTGGAAAAGGACCACAACTCTCTCCCTCTGTTGAAAGTTTTGTCTTCTTCCCCTGTTATTCTCATTCAGTCAATTCCAACAATAATTGTCTCCCTCACTTTTCCACTCTCAGGTACGTCACCCATTCTGCAATCACTCTATGCGTTAGATATTAACTGAGACTCAGAATGACTCAATGTTATTCAGGGTTTTTCACAATTCAGGCATTATGTGTCAAAGGTCATGAGACCCAGCAAGATGTGCATAATAGTAACAAATTTCTGTTTCAAGCACTGTTCAAAGCATTTTATTTATACAATTCATTTAATCCTCACAACAAACCTATAAGGAAATGAAGTATTTTCATGAAATACTTTGCCCAAGGTTATAGAACTAGTGGAGGAAAGAAATTCCCAGCAGGCACATAAGCAGTCTTGCTACAAATACTTGCTTTTCACATTGAGGTTATACTACTTCTCAATATAGGGACATTTTGTGAATCTGATTTTCCTAATAGTAGGGAGACATGTAATGACTAAGTAAATGCCATTGAAGGTTAGTGTGCCTCTAGGATCAATATTTTCCTCAGCTTGTATGTGTAAATATGACAAGGTGAAACAAAGCAAATTAATCAGTAATAAGAGCATTTTCCAATTCAAAGGTTATATCTCTTTTGGGATTGAATGAGAGATTTCAAAGCACCTGACTAGCAGCACATGTAGATTTAAATATATTTTTTTTAGTTTTTAAATTCCGCAAAGCAAGTACATTTAATTTTCTCTCAGGTTTTCTGTTATATCAGTTAAATAGCTGAAACAACGTTTCATGAGAGTATGATTTCAACTGAGAACATCTGCAATGAACTGGAACATCTTTTTCCCCAAGAGTTCATGTTAAACTTACAGGAGGTATTTAACATTTTCTTCCATATCTGTAAAATATTTCTGTATTATTTAACAGCTATAATGTATAACTCTAGTTTTAGTAATAATCTGATATGAAAAATGTCCTCAAAACTTTGGCATCACTACAGATAGGATATTATTTAAATAATTGATGCCTATGAAATACCTTTTTAAGTAATTTTATCCTAGTCATGTTTCAAGCTTTCCATAAATAAGCACAATTACCTGGTGATGGTTTTCTTGCATTTATATGTCATTGATCCATTCTTTGCTCTATTACTGAGCTCGACACTGTTCAAACAAATGTCATTGAGTAAACTGATAACTTCATCTAAATCTAGTTTTCTTTCTCTTGACTGTTTTAGCTATCTTATGTTGTTCTATCTGACTGATTTGTGGCATAGCTAAAAGCTGGCTTTGGAGGCTTTTTCTCCTGTTGCCCGTCTTAGAGAATTCATTTATTATCTCTCAGTGTTACTTTTCTCATTCATAACATAGAGGAAAAATTCTACCTTGCAGGGTTATTTTAATGATTTGAAATCTTTTATTTCAGGGGCTCCTGGGTGGTTCAGTGGGTTAAGCCTCTGCCTTCGACTCAGGTCATGATCTCCAGGTCCTGGGATCAAGCCCCGCATTGGGCTCTCTGCTCAGCAGGGAGCCTGCTTCCCCCTCTCTCTTTGCCTGCCTCTCTGTCTACTTGTGATCTCTCTCTCTCTGTGTCAAATAAATAAATAAAATCTTAAAAACAAAGAAATCTTTTATTTCAAATGTGCTTCACAGCACCAATATACAGTAGGAACCAACTAGCAGAAACTCTCACTAGCTACATCACAAAACTTCATCATCATCAATATAATCACTTTGGGTTCCAACTAATTTCTTCATTATAGGATAAACACAAATGTCCCTTATTCCATGAAAAATGATGTGAAAAAAAACTATTTCCATGTTGGATTTCTAAACATGCATTCCATATTATTTCAAAAGTTTGAGAGCAATAGTCTCTACCTTACCATAACGTCCTTACCGTAAGAGTCAAGTAATACCCAATAAAATCAGAGAAATTGGTCAAAACAAATTGATACTGAACCAAAAATACTAAGAAACTAATTTGGAAACATATAGCTCTCTGACTCCTTTAATTTCATCTGATTTCAGATTGTTATGCTATTAATAAAACATCATTCGTATAACAGCTTGTATTTAGCTCCCATTAAGATGATTTATGTGATTTAAGAACAACCCTTAAGACTACAGCTAAAGGTGAGATTTGATTATTCCTTTAATTGCAGGGTGAACATGAAAATATGGTGCAGGTTAATTTTATATGGATGCAATTGACTTGACTATTAGAGTTATAAAATGCAACCAAGCTAGAATGTTTTATTTAGCATTTTGGAGCCCCTCAGGGACATTTAAGTTTTCCATGTTCACACAGATTCAGTTAATGATGAACTAAGACCTCCGACTCTATATTTCACATTTGGCACCTTTCCTTTAAGTATAATTTTTATGTGAACAACTACTTCTGAGAAAACACCTTTTACATTTCAAAATATACTAAATTGAGATATCCAGATTTGGTTGTAGGAATGCATATTAATGATTTTTTAAAAAGATTTATTTATTTATTTGAGAGAGAGCAAGAGCAAGAGAGAGCACTGGGGAGGGGCAGAGAGAGAGGGAGGGAGAGGGAGAGAGAGAGAATCTCAAGCAGGCCCCCTGCTGAGCAGGGAACCACTGAGGGGCTCAATCTTATAACCCTGAAATCATGACCTGCACTTAAACCACTGAGACACCCAGGTATCCCTATTAATGATTATTTTTGAGTTTGAAATTAAAATTTAAATTATTTACCTATTTGTGTGGTTAGATATCTCTAATCTAAAGTGGAAAGTGACTCTCAGTGGTATTTAATACTTCACAAAACACTCTTGAATTAAAGTGAAGGATCTTAAATTTAAAAACCCCAAATCCTTTTACCTCTTTAGAACCCAAAGATCATATCTACCTACTCTTCTGTTCTACTGGCTAGAATCTAGAGAACATTATAAAATAGTTACCCTTTACCTTTTTTGCTTGTTTTTAATCTTTTTATTTTTATGACCATCAAACTCATGTTTCTTCTGGTATAAATTAGTATACATTTATTGGGGAAAAAAGAAACTGTCTAGTAATTAAAGGGTCCTGTGCTTCTAAAATATTAAATTGTATGTCAAAACCTTACATCAAGATGAATTTATAACCAGAACACAGACAACTGTAAAAAGCATTACTATGGATTTGTGATCCACTTTTGGAAACACTGGGTAAATATTTATTTAAATGTTTATTTAAATATTCCTTATCAAAGGAAAATTATACTTCTAATTACATACATATCATCATGTCTTCAAGCAAAATATTCAAGGCAATAATTATCAGTTTTCAAATTATTTACAATAGATATCTTTTAAAACAATTTATCTGGTTTAAATTTGCATGATGCAATATAAGTATGATACCTAATTTAAAATAAGATGAAATTATGAACAAACAATAATTATTTTCCCCTTTGTCAGAAAAAAAAAATAGATGATTATCGTCAATTTTGAACATTTTCTTTTAAAAAATTAGGTATGTTAGGGGTGCCTGGGTGGGTCAGTCGTTAAGGGTCTGCTTTGGGCTCAGATAATGATCCCAGGTCCTGGGATTGAGACCTGCATTGGGCTCCCTGCTCAGCGGGAAGCCTGCTTCTCCCTCTCCTGCTTCTCCTGCTTGTGTTCCCTCTCTCGCTGTGTCTCTCTCTGTCAAATAAATAAATAAAATCTTTAAAGAAAAATAAAACTAAATTAAAAATTAGGTATGTTAGGAGAATATCCATTTAAATGAAATTTTGTGTGTAGAATATGGCTAGTTCTGTATTATTTCTGTTATTAGAGATACTGTAAACCATTCCAATTATTTCACAAGATTATAGCATTTCATTTTCTAAAGCCCTCTATTTCTATAGTCTGTGTTTATCAGATGAGTTCATCATAGAGAATAATGGCCCTATCTCTTACAAATACAAATTGCCACATAGACATACATAGACTGCAGAGCCAAATGAAAAGAAATGATCAGAAGTGGGGAAAAAATTTATTTTCTCATTCTTAATGGTGCTATAAAGGAATATTTCTTTGGATCCATTTTTCCTCCTAACTTAGAAACTTTAAATGAAAACTTACAACTAGAAGTCAACCTAATAATATGGTTGAGAGATATTTCTTGTCTTTTTTGACATGAAAATAATCTACTAATTAATAAATTCTCATATGTCATTAAAGATTTCAACATAGTTATTTTTTCTTTTTTATAAGGTCTTATCCCAAACTACTGAAGTAAGCATCTTTGCCTCTGTGGCTTTTCATTTTTTTTTAATTAATTTGGCCATTTTTGGACTCTGGGAACCTTTTTATCTTAATTGCATGTCCTATTGTTAAGCTTTTACATTCATTTGTAACAAACTACTTTTTTTTTAATAACACAAGGAAGGCTCTGAGGAACAAGAGATGGAATGGCTCATTACCGCTGGTTGAAAAGCATTATAACGCACAGATTTCTCAGACAAGGGCAATGATTTTTCTATAAAAATGTCAACCTTTCATGTTCTACACTTAACTTGCAGAAGAATGGATAGTAAAAAATCCATCATCCCCAAACAAATAGCAGAGACGAGTTTGTAGAGGAAAGCACTCATTATTTTGTCTATTCCTATTGTTTATTTCAATGAAAAGGATGAAAGCAACTCTGATAAAAACTTAGAATTGTATGTAGAAGACAAAACTGAAGCCAGAAGAATGGATTATTTTTCTTGACTTTTGATATGCACTGTCAAAAGTCCGTGCTTCAGTGGGATTAATTATCTCAGAAGTTTAGAACTTGGCACACTGAGGTTAAGAGTTTGACATCTAGGTTGGTCACCTACCTTTATTCTTGAACCACAGGGTAAACTTCTAACCCTTGCCAAGAAATATTAACTATGACATCATTTGGGAGCTAAAACAGCCTCTTTTATTTTCACATGAAGTCTAGACAGGTTAACTTACTTGCCTCAGTTCTTAAGTTATTCATGGCAGGGTGAGATCTAGACCAGGGGTCTGTCATCATTGCATAGAACCTCACTTATTTTGCTCAAAGGACCAGGAAGGATTGAGTGAGTGAGAGAGTTAGTAAATGGAGTGAGTGAGAGAGAAAAAGAGAAAGAGATCTAGAAGGTGCCTGTCAAGTCAGCAGGATAGCAATAGTTATCTATCCATTCACTCATTGGAAATGTCTGTGAAGTTTCTGTCATCAGCTATGCAGAGTGATAAATGTTCAGAACAAGGAAAGAATTCTCTGACTTGAGAAGCTCTTTAATGATTGGTTGCTATTGGATGAGGACTTTTGCAATGGGTTTACTTAAAAGAAGAAGAGTATTGTTAAGTTTGTTTAGAAGATTTCTTGCAGATGTCCAAGTGGAACTTTCTCAGTAGTCTGTCTACAGGGGGTGTAGTGGGTAGACCATCAGTCTACACATGTACTTCTCTGTGGTAGAAGACAAACAGTTGAGCACTTTGCTTGCTATATTTGTCAGTCCTTAGAAAATTCAGCATTATTATTATAATGTTATAGACAAAGCATTTAAACAATTTGCCTAAGACCATCAAATGTGTCAATGGTAAAATTATAAATAGAAACCAGATAATCTAACCACTGGCTCTGTGCTATTCCTCTGACATTATTCTGAAATCAGGGTGATGCTAATGTCTCCCGATAGGTTTTTTTCTTTTTAAATAAAATCAAAATATATTTTAGTGAATTAGAGTTATATGATTCAATAATATTATCCACTTATTTAGAGCATATTTTACCAAGTCTCTGTGCTAAGTATTTGATAATAGTTATCTAACTTAATTATTTAAATGGTTCTGAAAATACACATTAAATTCTTCACCTGACAGTTCAGGGAATTCAGGCTTACAGAGATTATGTAACTTACTAGTTGCCCTTCTTTGACTAACTGGTACAGTTGAGGTTTAGATTTTGGTCAGTTCAATGCCAAAGAGTATGCTCAAGGGGGAAAATAAAAGGAATTATTTTAGCTCTTTCAGGTATAAACCACTGGTGTTATCTATAAATGTCATGCCAGTGTAAAACATTACAAAACACCTCTCTACACATTCTCTTTCAAGCAAAAGACTAACCGAGTAGAGCAAGTAAGTTATTAAATGAAGCGAACAAAGAACAGAGTGGAACATGAAAAATGAATTCACAACTTCAGTAGTCAAGAGAGCTGTGTCAGAGAAGATGGAAGACAGGCAAGGAGGAAGACAGAAAAGTTGTGCCAAATGGGCTGGGGATGCTTTTCTCATGTCATGGCGAGAGGATTTAGTCACAAACCATGTTCACTCTGGAGTAGAACACATCTGGGGAGACATTGAACTTATTTCCACACATTTAACTTATTCCCCAATTTTAATGTTCAATGATAAAAAATAACTTTGCAGTGGACCTTGAAAATGAAAGATGAGTCTATAGAATAACGCGGTTGTCATAAGGGTTCCACTCCTCTACAGCGAATCAGGGAAACCCAGTGTCATTGTTGTTGACAGTTCTGGGGATTTGTTGCATTTGACAAGGAATTTTATTTTTTCATATGCCATCACAAGCAGAGAGCTTAGAGAGCAGCATAGTTCCCAAATTACTCTCCTTCTTCAAGCATCTAGTCTAGTGTCGCCCAGAAAATATGGCCTGTAAATTATCATTGTTAAAATTTATAACCTAAATATTTTATATTCTGCCTAAAAAGGAAGCCTGAGTCCTGGAGACACATAACTTTTATTCCTGGTCTCTTTGCCAGTAATAGTCCATTCACACTTTGTTTCATGTTGGTACATCTGCACAGAACCTTACATACTGAAAAAGGAATACTTTCTAACATTTCCACCTGTTTAAAGCCAAAGAAGGGCAACATACAAATAATTAGATTCCCGGTTTACAGCTCCACATGTTAACAGGTATTAATGCATATCTCCCTCTATTTAACCTGTTATCCAGGGTATTTGGTGATGTAGAAACATGATGACAAGGCTTTTTCAGTGCAGGTATCTGCTCATTGTTAGAATAAGGAAAATGGATAAAGGCTACATTAAGCCCCAATCCTGTCATTAATTTTTGCTTGTTGCACAGATGGAGGCCACGGTCTTACCATACCTGCAACTTCTACACACACACACACACACACACACACTCTCTTCTTAACTAAGGACAGTACAAGAGTATAATGAGTCAGTAAAAATCTAGCTGGAGTAACTAGGACATGGGCCCGACCTAAAATATAACAACAAAAAGAAAAAAGCAAAACAGAACAGTAATTATCATTTTTCTATCTATGCAGGCTGTTAAATATCTTATAAACACATCTGTATGTTCTTTGTGACATCTTCACATGGACACTATTTAAATGATCCATATACTAAGCAATTTATCATATCTCAAGCCTCTGGTAGTGACATAGCCAGATTGAAACTCAAAGTTGACTATTTCCAATACCCATGTTTTTCCACTCCACACCATTTTGCATCTAGGAATACCAATCAGCTAATGGGGATTAAAACGTCACCATTTTTGGAAATAAAGAGTCATTGATGAGCCATAACCACAAAGGAAACTCATGGTCCTGTGAAAAAGTGATAAAATGGTGATTTTAAAGATATAGAAGTATTTAACATTAAGCAACTTTGGTGTATGAAAGAAACTAATGAGTCATGAAAAGGAAGATGCAAAGCTCTCTTTAAATTATTTTTAAAGATTTATTTATTTATTTTAGAGAGAGAGAGCGCAAGAGCAGGAGGAAGGGCAGAGGGAGAGGAATAGAGAGAATATCAAGCAGATTCTATGCTGAGTATGGAGCCTGATGCAGGGCTCGATCTCATAATCCTGAGATCATGACTTGGTCTGAAATCAAGAGTCAGACGCGCTTAGCCAACTGAGCTACCCAGGTGCCCCTAAAATATCTTGATCACTAATTTTTGAGAAACATTTCTTTATATTAAGAGCAGCCGATAAAATAGATCATCAAGATTTGAATAACACAGCCCAACTGGTGAGGTAGAATGAGTATTCAATGATCTATCAGACTCAACACATTTAAGGATAAAGCCAGATTTGAGGATATGACCATGTTCTCACAAAGTGCATACATTTTACAGATAGCATGATAGAGGTCTAAATTCTAGAACAGATGTCTCCGTAGTATCTTGACTTGGGATTTTATGTATTATTGTTAATATTTGCTGCAGTATGAGAGAATTAGGACTCCGGAGGAGGAGGAAAGTACTAGGCCGATAACAGAACAGAGTGGAATGCTTGTCTAAATAGGGAGAGGAAAGGATGCTCAGAAATAATCAGGGATCAGAGTGGTGTTATGAGATCTAAGAGAAGTTATAGCAGAGAGGGAATGGTGAACACTGGCCAACGCACAGTACAGGTTCAGCAATACAATGACTTGGGCCCATGGAAGTTGAGAATTCAGAGGTAATAATGGTCTCATTGAGAACAATTTTGGTGTGAAGACAAAGGTCAGATTGCAAAGTGTGGACTCCAGAGAGATAAGGAGAGAGAAACTCCAAGTGCAGGAAACTATTCAAAAAAGTTTAGGCAAGGGACGCCTGGTTGGCTCAGTTGGTTAAGCGGCTGCCTTTGGCTCAGGTCATGATCCCAGCGTCCTAGGATTGAGTCCCACATCGGGCTCCTTGCTCGGCAGGGAGCCTGCTTCTCCCTCTGCCTCTGCCTGCCACTCTGTCTGCCTGTGCTCTCTCTCTCTCTCTGACAAATAAATAAATAAAATCTTAAAAAAAAAGTTTAGGCAAAAATAAATGATATATATGACAATAGCTATAGATATATGATATCCAGGAAGAGGAGAGGGAAGGGGAAGAGAGAAGACGGAGAGAAAGAGAGCGAGAGCAAGGAAATAATGAAGCAAGGGTCAGCTGCTAAATTGTGGATCATAAGAGGCTATTTGTCATCAGGAACCTGAACTGTTTTCACAAACATAGTGGATCTTACTCCTGTTATCTCTCAGAGCATCTATAATGCACAAACTGTGAAATAGTTCCTACTATTTGTCATGCCTTGCTGAATTATTAGGCCTTGCACCCCTGAGCAGTAAAGAATGTCTACACAAGTGTACCAGAAATCAGGGCATCACGGTTGCTTGAAGTGGAGAGACTATCTGAACATGGCAACTAATCTTTTAGTCTCTCACCATTTTTCTCTACTGAAACTGCTCTAAATGCTTCCGGGTTCTCTTAGATGAGACCAAGAAATGAACTTGATACTTTAAAAATCCCCGCTTGGGGACGCCTGGGTGGCTCAGTTGGTTAAGCGGCTGCCTTCGGCTCAGGTCATGATCCCAGCGTCTTGGGATCGAGTCCCACATCGGGCTCCTTGCTCGGCAGGGAGCCTGCTTCTCCCTCTGCCTCTGCCTGCCACTCTGTCTGCCTGTGCTTGCTCTCTGTCCCTCTCTCTGACAAATAAAATTTAAAAAATAATTAAAAAAAAAAATCCCCGCTTGGTAGAGGTCAAATGATCACCAGCCACAAGAGAAAGCAGAATTTTAAAAAATGAAACAAAACAAACAAACAAACAAACCCCAAAACACGATTAGTATTCCAGGAACAAGGACTACACTACACTGGAAGGCAGAGAAGGGACTGGAAATATAAAACCTATGGATGGTGTCTGGATTTAATTTGTTCCATTTTACAAGTTAAATCATGATCTTCCTTGTGACCAGCTCCCTAGGCAGATTCACAGATGTACAGCCACTAATGACTGACACGATCTGGGATGACTTTTTAGCCTCAGCTTAGACTGTTGGTGTCATAATATTTGAAACCACACAGGCAGGTTTCTAAACACAAAGCCTGAACTTCATTTTCATTGTCCATGTTCTGTTTTGAAAAAGCTGAGGGAGTACAGGGTGAGAGAGTAAATGAACAATCTGTGATGACAGATTAAGAACCTTTACAACCTTTACAGTTAAAATTGGCTGCAGGGACCCTGTCACCTGCCGCATTTGTTTATTCTTCTCAACAACTTTTTGAGATCTATAGCTTCAACTCCATTGTTAGAATCAAGCAAACAGAAGCATATCCATGATAATCCCTCATGTGGGTTCTTCTCTTGAGCTTCTAGTTGGACTTTGTTCCTATGGTTTCACCTTCTTTCCTGGCTCCTTAAATGTCGCCATTCTTCTGGGGGCCACTTTGGTTCTCTCTCATTCTAACCTCCCTAGTGAACCGCTTAAGTCTAGGGTTCAAATTCCACAAATATGCTAATGACTCCCAAGTCAGATCAGTTGAGTTTTAGACATTTCTACTTGGATAGCTCAAAGATTTAATATCATAAGTTAATTCATTGTATTTATCCCAAGGTTCCGTCCTCTTCCTATATTCCTATCATTACTGCAATCTACCTGGTTTCTCCATTTTTAACTTCTTTCTTTCTGCAGGCTAATCACTAAGACCTATTGACTCTCACCTAAATATTTCACAAATCCATCTCCACTTCCTTGTTCTGGACTACTACTGTCCTTTTCCTGCACTGCTGCCCCAGCAGGAGTCCCTACCTCTGATTCATTTCCTTACACTTAAATAAAAGGAGCCTTCCTGACATGCATACCTTATCCCATCATGTTTTTGCTTGGAAGTTTTCAGAAATTTCTGACTAGACTCACCATTGATTCAAGCTGGTCAATGTTGCATGCAAGGCCTGTCATGATCTGACTCTTGCTTCCCTCACCCACTTCAATTATTTCTACTCACAGTGTTCTCTCACTTCAACACACCTTAAATTCCATTCCCACCTAAGCATGCTCTTGGCACCTCTAAGTAGGAACATCTGCTAGGCTCTGTATCATTTCTGCCCTGGGTTAATAAATACCACTTACCCTTCAGGATTCAGTTCTACCATTTCTTCCACCTTGCAGTCTTCCACAAATGATTCCTCTACAAAGGTCCTCCATGACTTTCAACTCTATCACAAGTAGCACTTATATCCCAGAAGCACTCTAATTTTCTCTTTATTTTTCTCTCTTAATACTCCTTTGAGTTTAAGTGGCTTCCCAAGACAGCAAAATGAGTAAGTTGCAGAATGAATATTTAAATCCAGATTGGACCACACTGCTTGAATATAATCCCATGGTGTGCAGCAATCCAGCCTGCTAACTCCCTTCTAAATTTTAGTTATAAGGGATGGAGAAATTTCTATGCATACTCATTCTTCTTCCACCATATATTTATTATATTTTCTATCACCACAATCACCAAAATAATTTGAGTAATTACGGCACTCTATTAACTTTCCCCATTTGAACTGAGACATATGAGCCTTATTTTGTGCTCCTCTTAGCCTATCAATAACCAATGTTGTAGTTGGACCAGACCCTGTGGTTCTTACTATGATTGCAAAATGTCCTCAGCAATAAACAGCAGGAAACTTTGGAAAAAAAAAAAATTCACAAGTCCTGGAAAGCACATGGCATACCTGAAGCCACCCAGTGAGGTCATGGATAGAGAAAGAAAGAGAAAGCTTGGATCTGAGGTGGTTTTCATTTGGATAGAAGGGGGGGGGCTAGGGTTTGGGGGCTCATTATTTATTAATGAATTTAAAACATAATAGCGGGAATTTAAAACATAGGAAGAGGAAAAAACAATAAGCCCAAAGAGTTAGTTATCAAAATTAGCCAAGATCTCTAAAACAAAGGAGCCTGGGGCAGGAGTTGGGTGGTGGTGGTGGTTAGAGGTTGGCTAGCTCTTTATCTAGTCCTGTGGCTGACAACTGTGTTTGAGATAATCATCTTTGAAGTGGATGACTTGACAATCAAAGCTTAAGTTAGGTACTTGTATTACAATAAAAGAAAAACCATCTGCCAGGGCTTACATTAAAACCTCTAGATTTAAAGAGACTTTAGAACACTAGTTCTCAAACTTGGCTGCATACTGAAATTGCTCCCAGAGTTTTAAAAAATACTGATACCCGGATTCCACCCTTGGAAATTTTGATTTATTTGTTATGGGGCTTTGCCTCAGCATTGGGATTTTTTTCAAAGCCTATGAGATCATTTGAACATGCAGTAGTGTTTGGGAACCACTGCCTCTGAAAAGATCTAGGTTATTGCCTCTTCTCAAAGAGGGGGCAAGTATAGAGAGATTAAGGACTAGCCTGTTGTTAAATGATAGAGATCATGAATAATTAGTCACATGTGAATGATTCCTGAATTGAAGATTGGCTGCCCATGCAGTTAAAATTAGGTAGGACTTCCAGACTGTCCCCACTATAATGGTGCTATACAAAGGAAAGGAAAAAGCCATCTCTCTCCTAAGATATCACAGCCCTCCTCTGCTGTTCAATAAAATAGCATTACCTTGCATTTGTTTCATGCTTATGATATTCAGAACTATTTCATCAAGTATGTCCTTTATTAAGTACTTTGTTGTGTGTGCTTTCAGATCTATTATAAGGCTTTTCTACAATATTACACAATAATAAATATTATTTAGAAAGTATGTAGGAGGGGCGCCTGGGTGGCTCAGTGGGTTAAGCCTCTGCCTTCAGCTCAGGTCATGATCCCGGGGTCCTGGGATCGAGCCCCGGATCCGGCTCTCTGCTCAACGGGGAGCCTGCTTCCTCCTCTCTCTCTCTGCCTGCCTCTCTCTGCCTACTTGTGATCTCTGTCTGTCAAATAAATAAGTAAAATCTTAAAAAAAAGAAAGAAAGAAAGAAAGAAAGGTGCCTTGAAGAGGAGTCACTTCTACTTAAAAAAAAAAAAAAAAAGAAGAAGAAAGTATGTAGGAAATCTTAATTTAGACATTTACGTAATTCATGGGATAAAGGAGGGGCTTTGGCATCAGCCAGTTTTAAGTGTTGACCTCCCCGCGCACATGGGTTGTTTAGTGCTGGGCAATCACTTGACTTTTCTGAGTCCCAGTTTCTATAGAAAGAATAGTAATCATACGGTCTATGGTGATAAATATCATCTCCTACAAATGTATTATTTCAGGATTTCTTTCCTTTGGCGCCTGGGGTTCTTGGTCATGCCACTTCGATGAATGAAGACGTAGACCAGACGAAGAGTGATGGGAAGCAAAGCAAAATTTATTGAGCCACAGTAGGTCAGAGCTCTAGAAGAGGGAGGGACCCAAGAGGGTTGCTACCGGAGTTTCTAAATCTAGGGGTTTTTAGGGGCTTGTTGGGGCTGTTTTAATCTGATTAACACTCCATGTGCCTGGTACCCAATCAGGTTTTTGTTCACGTGCTCATCTACCTATCAGGTAGCTGTTCACGTGGGAAAGGGTGGAGACCTCCTTCCAGGGCGGTCTTTTAAGTGTGGTTTCCTCTTAAAGATACCCTTGTCCCTGCCTGTCTTTCATTAGTATTATATGTACCTGAGGGGCATGTTGGTAATACAAAAGAGGGAGTGCTCACGATGACATGGCTGGTAGTACTTAGAAAAGGTTTTATGAAGGAAACCACAAGGCGAATTGAGTTTAACAGAGGAACTGGTATTTTGCAGAGTATGTATTGCCATATTTTTCTAAGTGAAAGTACTGAGACTAGAGAAATTAAGTCCTGTGTATAAAGTCAACATATTCATGGTATTAGAGGTGAGCTCTAATTAGACTCAGTCCTCTTCCCACATTGTTCTTGTTTATTTAGGCTTAGCACTCTCAATGTGGCACAGATCTCCTTACATCCAACTTTCCCTTAACATTGAAATTATTAGCTAGGCAATACTCTTTCCCAAATTGGGTTACTTTTTTTTCCCCCCATAAACCAAGAACATCTAAATGGTACCAACTCTCTTGGCTGTAACCCCTGGATACAAAACAGAGATAAGACTGAAGTGCCAATTAATAAAATATACACTTTGTAAATATACACTAAAATATATACTTAATATACACTAATAAAACATAAACTCTGAAGAGTCCTTTCTGAAAGAAGGCAACAGGTATAAGTTGCCTTTGGCATATGCTTTTGAACTTTAAAGAACACGTTTTCCTTTCTCCTCCCCAGAGCCCAAGAGTTAAAATATCATTTTCCTCTTTGACAGAGAAATTTGCTGGGTTTGCCTGCTTTCTGGTAGTGCAAACTTGACAAATGTTGAGGGAGGCCATTGCGAAGATGTGACTACCTGTTGACCTAGGCAATCTGAGGCTTCTCACCCCCTTCCCTGTCTTTGGAATGTGCATTTTGCTTGCCTTCCTATTCCCAGAAGCTGCCCCAAGGACATGGCCTTGTCATAGTGACATAGTGTTAAGACCATCTAGATGGTATACGTGACTGAACCTAGTTAAGGCCTCTATATAAACCAAATTTAAGATTTGGTGGGCATGGATGGAGATCTACTTGTCTTTCAGTGACCCAAGACAAACTTAATATACAAGTTCCCTTGCTTATTAAACCTGCCACCTACCAGTCTGGAGTGGCCTGTCTCTTTCCTGGGTCTCTCCCTGCCCTCTGTGTTCAGGGGCCATTTCAGATTACACGTGGGGCAAGTTTTTGAGAGGAGTGTGTGAACCAACAGACAATTCTCAATCTTCCTACCATAACTTCTTTATCTGAAAAAATTGATGGATACCAGCTACTTTGTAGGGTCAACATAAGGACTGAATACAATAAAGCATGCAAAACAGTTTATAAACTCTAAAGTTCTGTATGTTTCAATATTCCTGCTCTTACCCAAAGTACAGGGGCTGATTGTTCCAGGGCAGATTGAAGACCATAAATATTTTCTCAGGGCAAATATTTCTGCTCCAGGGAAACCCAGGGATATGGAATTCTGTTCCATTTTTCATCCTGCCTTGATAGTGAAAGTAGTTAATGGTAAATCCTTGGTCATGTGAGGTGATAGATGATTACCTAATTAAGAAGGTATTCTCTTCATTCTTTCTAATCTCTCTGAAAAAACATTATCTGCTTGATTTTATGGTCAAATTCATTGTTTCAGGGTAAATGGGAAGCTGGTAAGACAAACAAAACAGATGGAAAGCAGTGAGGGGGCCAACCAAAAGTATTTTGGAAATCTTTAAAAAGATCTAGGAAGTAGAAGAGATTTCTAATGGGTCTAATGGGATCCTGGGCTCCAATTTTCTGTTCTCAATTAGTTAATGCATTTCACTCTTTCATCAATTACAACCCATAAAATGCCTGCTATTATTTCCCACCAAGTCTGCTTTTCCTCTCATGGAATAGGATCCCAGAGGGGAAAATAAAACAAACAAACAAAAAATGCTTCTCAGAAACATAGGATAGATATGCTCTGAGAAAAACCACTGGCAGCAAACAGTCCCCTCCATAGGGGGAAAAAAAAAACAATATCCTACATCTTTAGAATTTTAGGCCAACTTGTAAATCAGCTGATAGCAGAGGGCCTAAAGGGGAGACTATGAACATTGGGGTACAGGTGCCCCTTCATGTCACTACATTTGTATCTTTGGGGTAAATATAAAGTAGTGCAACTGTTGGGTCATAGAATAGCTCTATTTTCAACTTTTTTTTTTTAAAGATTTTATTTATGTTTGTTTATTATTTATTTATGTTTATTTTATTTAATCTATTAAATAAATAGATTTTTAAAAGATATTATTTATGTTTGAGAGAGAGAGAGAGAAAGCAGAAGCAGGAGAAGAGGGAGAGGAGAAGCAGGCTCCCCAAAGAGCAGGGGAAGCCCAATATGGGACTAGATCCCAGGACTCTGGGATCATGACCTGAGCCAAAGACAGAGGCTTAACCCACTGAGCCACCCAGGTACCCCTATAGTTTATTCTCTTGATAGCTATTTTCTCAATCACTTTCAGTCCACAAATGTCTCCTTTCAAATGGTGATTGGTTTTATTACATGAAATGTGTGGAGTGAGAAGAAGATGACTGACTGGGCATTTTTTTTTTTTTTTTTTGAGTCAGGTAATGACTCAAGATGAAGGATTCCTTCATAGTATGCTACTTACAACCCTACCAAGATGAAAAAATTTATCAGAAGGAGAAGCAGAAGGAGATAGAAAAGGAAAAGGATAAAAACAATAAGAAGAGGAAGAGGAAGGGGAAGGGAAAGAAGGAGGAGGAAGAGAAGGAAGGGGGGGAGGAGGGAGCAGAAGGGAGGAGAAGGAATATATCTAGTATTAGAAAGAATGAGTTAAACAAAAAGGTATTTTTTTTCTTTTTACACAATGCCTCCTAGACAAAATCACCCTTCATTCCATTTACCCTATCTCATTTTCATCTCCAATGAAACACTTAAGACAAAAGTCACTCATTTGATTTCTCTTTCATTAGTCACAGTAAACATAGATTAATAAAAAAATCTAGTGTAACACCTTACATTACTGAGATTAGTTATGACCTTTTAAATCTAGGCATGGGACCAAGCTCTGTAAACAGAATATACATAGAATTTTCGAGAATTATCGTTCTTTTTAAAGCACATGTCATTTGAGTTTTTCCAATCCCACGAAGCCCTGTTTTTCTTCTCCCTCACTGTCTTCTCTGCCCCCTTGCCCTCAGTTAGGCCTTCTTATCTTTTAACTCCCTATCTTACCACACAGTGCCTTTTTCATCCCCAAGTTCTAATCCTTTCACTTTCCACCAGGCCTATCTTCTCCAACCACATGAACTGAACAGTCCTGGTTCTTCCTCTTCTGCTGCTTCCCATTTCCTTCCTAAACTCAATCACTCCCATCTTTCTTCACTCCCTCTATCTGCACCAGTTGGCTTTTGTACTGATAATGGTGCATGTGTGCTGGGGGACATTAATCACACAGGCACACGATAGCTTATGGTCTCAATTTTATACTGTACCCTCAATTATTTGTCCATACTTGGCCCAAAGTTCTCAAATATTTAGAAGGAATAGGATGAGAGACTTATCTTTAAAAAATTATTTTACTATATGCCATTAAAAATCTTAAATTCCCTAATTCCTTCAAATCATATGTTTCTCCTACTTTTCCTCTTTTCTTCTGGACTCTTTCAGATTAGGTTCCATTCTTCCCACCACAGACCATAGAAATTATCTTCTTATGTATTTATCTCTCTGAATAGTTCTGTCTTCACATACTGTAACAAAATAATTTTTCAAAATTTACTCCTCTAAGTTGTATCACTTATAAATTTCACTAAACAGAACTTGGTTTCCTATCTCTCCTGGTTTTGCTGTAATTTTGCTAAGTGACTTTAGATAAGCCATCTAAATATAAATGTTTTCATGTGTCTTTTTCACATGCAAGACTTGATGCACATGAAAGCTCTTTACAAATGTAAATTTATAGTCTTATAAATGCCAATTCTGAATCATCTCATACACAGCCCTTTCTCAGGCAATCTTGTTACCCTTCAGGATTTTTTGAAGGACAGGCTTTGAAAGCTGATGAAACTCTATCTAAACAGTAAACATCTGGTCCAAAGAGATTCTTCTTCAGCAGCTGACATGGGAAACAGTGAAAACTGGCCAGTTTGTGACAGGACAGGAAGCAAAATGATCATGAAGTAAGCATACACCAGAGAGTCCATCATTTACATTAGTGAGCCAAGAAATTTTAAAACCAAAGTTATAATTAGATATTATAAAGAAGGTCATGATAAAGCCAACTAAAAATAAGAAGACTTAGAAAACAAAGAAAATACATTAAGACAGAGCTCCTTTAAATTCAAGGTACTGTGCTGGATAGTTTCTATTTGTTTTTCCAAATACACATTTTAAATTCTACTGACCTACTTTGTTCCCAAAGACATATCAGTATCTATGGCTGGTATCATCCAGACTGCTTTGCCTTTGGCTTCTGATTGGGCATCATCATGGCAGGTGTGGGTGGGAGATTGCACAAAGATGAAGAGAGATGCTGGGGATTGTATTCCCTCAGCTTCCCCTCTGCAAAGCTGCAGTGTGGCAGTTGCTACAAAGGGCCATGGCATCAGATGGGAAGCACAATGCTAGAACCATAGGTCTTGCTGGACTTCAGTAGTCACTCCCTCCCACTGCTCCTTTCCGGCTAAGGGTGGCCATGGCTTCCTTCTCTTTCTAACCCCAGGCTGTGTCACCATCCCATGTGAGTTTTTCTTAACCTCTCTACATTTATGTTAACAGCGTCTTAATAAAAAAAAAAACCTTCTTAGCTAACACTTCTAAATATGTCTTCTCTTGCCTTCCTGAAGCCTGACTAAACCAGTTTGTTTTTTTTCCCAGAAGTGCAAGTTCTTTTTTTTTTTTTTGTAAGATTTTATTTATTTATTTGTCAGAGAGAAAGAGACAGAGAGAGCACAAGTAGGGAGCAGCAGGCAGATAGAGAAACAGGCTCCCTGCTTAGCAAGGAGCCCAGTGTGGGACTCAGTCCTGAGTGGAACTCAATCCTGAGCTCAGTGACCTGAGCTAAAGGCAGCTGATCGACTGACTGAGCCACCCAGGCATCCCTGACTAAACCAGTCTTGACACAGTAGATGTGTAGCCACTCATTGCTAAGACATCTTGGATGAACAATGGCTCTTTAGTTTTAGGCTCTTTGAAGTTCACTTTCTTGCCCTCATTTTGCAGCAGCTCATCAATCCTGTACAGTCTGGCTTTGCCTATACTTCTCCAGTGACTATGGCAATGTTGAGGTCTCCAATGACTTCTCTGTTGCCAAATTTAGTGGCGGTTCTTAGTCTTCATCTGGACTCAACTTCGCAGCAGCTATACTCACCAGCACTCTTGACTGTCCTTCTCTCTCACAGACTGTTCTGAATTGTTACTGTTACCAATGTGACATGTGTCAAATAATTTTACAAGTTTTACATAAAATAGTAAACTTCCAAGTTACCTTTCCACATTCCCATTCCCATATTTCTGGAAACAATGGCTTTCAAACCTTTCAAACTACCTTCCTCCATGCCATCCCTGGCATTTGTCTCCTAATTCCTAAATAATATGTTCAAAGTATTTTTGCTTGCTTTTTTGGTTTTAGAATAATCTATCAACTTGTTACTACCATAATTTCTTACATCACCCCCACATACTTACACACATGAATTGCTTTTTTCCTTTCTGCTTGATAAAGTTAGACCATAATATTTAGTTGAATCACTATGCCGTCTCTATTTGATTATGGTTAAGTAAATATTCACAAGTGAGTCATGCAGTGTCTGTTTTTTTTTTATTATTTTTGTCACCCTTTTTATTTGCTTCTTTCCTTCTGGACTCATTCTTTTTTTTTTTTTTTTTAAGATTTTATTTATTTATTTGAGAGAGAGAGAGAGAGATCACAAGTAGGCAGAGAGGCAGGCAGAGAGAGGGAGGGAAGCAGGCTCCCCGCTGAGCAGAGAGCCCGATGCGGGGCTCGATCCCAGGACCCTGAGATCATGACCCGAGCCGAAGGCAGAGGCTTAACCCACTGAGCCACCCAGGCGCCCCTGGACTCATTCTTAATGTATTGTAATAAGTATAATTTTCTCTCATTAATTTTAACATTTTCTTTTCTCAGTGTTATCCTTTTTACAGATCTTCATTCTCTTTCATTAATGATTGCACAAAGGATGTCATCTGGGATATTTCTTTGCCATAATCCTGCAAATTATTTTCCCCTTTCCCATAGGTAAGATCCCCAATTTTCAGGATACAACTTTTACTTCCTTGGTTTATTCTTGTGTTTAGTGAAGTCTATCCTCCAGTAGATTTCTGGAGAAGGGTGTATGTGAGGAAAATTTTTTGAGATCTTGCACATTGGACAGCATCTTTAGGTATAGAATTCTGGTTGAAAAGTATATCCCCAGACTTTTGATAGCCTTGCTCCATTATTTTCCAACTTCCTGAGGTGCTGTTGAGCAGTTTGATACTTTTCTGATTCTGTGTCTTTTGTATACAAGCCTTTTCCTTTTCCTGAAATTATGTAAGATCATCATATTGTCCCATACATTTCATGATGGCATGTGATTTGGGATGAGTCTTTTTATCTATTATGCTGGCAGTTGTTGTGTAGGGTGACCAACTTTTTCCGGTGAGCCTGGGATTATTATTGTTTTAAAACTAAAGATCTTATGCCTCAAGAACTCCCTGGTTTTAGGCAAACCAGGACATTGGGTCACTTTACTGCTGAGTCCTCTCAATTTACAGCATCATGAATTTCAGTTGCATGAAGTGCTCTTAGTTTACTTAATGACTATCTCCTTTTTCTTTTAATTTCTTTTTTTTGTTTTTGTTTTTGTTGCTATTTTTTTTTTTAATTTCTTTTCAGCATAACAGAATTCATAGTTTTTGCACCACACTCTTAAATTCTTTTACTTTTTTCAAATACAACATTTTTTAGATGCTGAGTCTCTGGACTGAGATAATGGTTAATTATATTTTTTCTAGTTACCATATTTCTTTCTTTCCTTCCATAAGCTTTCTAACTCCACTACCACTTTTGCATTTAATCTCTTATGTCTGCTATTTTATTTTTATTTTGCAAGAAACTTTTTTCTTTCTGAATGTTTGCATTTTCTATAGCAACCTAACCCTATTTAATAAATGTGTTATTTTTTTTTCTTTTTTCTGTGTAGTTTTTCTACTACTTTTGACATAATTCTACTTTATTAAGAGTATTTAATATTTGAGATTTACCTCAAATATTTGGTAATCATTCAATGTCTGTCATATCTAAAAGTGATACTCTAGAACTCTCTTAAGAAGGTACATGTGCTGGATCTGTGAAGATTATTTGGACTCTTCTTGAGGGCATCCACTTGTCAGCTATCTGAAGTTTCTTTCTCTTGAAATTATTGGTTTCCCCAGAAGAATTCTTCAGCTCCTTCCTGGATAATGTAAGCCTTGATGCCATGTTCTTGGAACTGACTAGAAGAAACTCAGGGCTCTCACTATTTTGTATGTAGGCTTTCACATCATTTTTCTTTATGAGTATTGTTTCCTCCCCTTTCTCTGGGGTCCTGAGTTGATAATTTCTTAGGTTAACCAATCTCTTTAGAGAATAAATCTCTAGTGTTCTGTGATGGTAAAGGACACTCAATTACTAGTCTGAGGTTAATGAGGGAAGGATTTTAGGAGTCCAAATCTTTCTTATGCAAATGTTCAAACAGTGTTTCTATCTATAGCACCATCTATATTTCCGCTTTCAGAAGTATCTGCATTTTTTATTTTGAACATTTGTGGCATTTTGTGTTGTAAAAATCATCTTTCAATCTAACTAGCCTGATAGCTTTCCATCTGTCTTCTTGATCCAATTCAACCCAATATTATGTCTCCAGAAAACCAAATCAGATAATGTCTCATTTGAGAATTCTTCACTGGCTTCCCAGAACACTTAGAAGAAAATCCAGATTATTGCATCATCTAAAAAATCCTGCATTATCTGGCCTTTCCTTATTGCAAAGCCTCATTTTGTACAATGTCCTCTTTTACTCATTTAGTCCACTTACATCATTATGCTAAGCTTTTTCCTGACACAAGGTGTTTGCATGTTGTGTACCCACTCTGGAGTACTCTTCCAACATGCATACACTTGCATGTATATACATGCAAGTATATACATGCACACAACCCACACATATGCACTTTACACATGACTAGATCATTTTTCATGACTCAACTTCAGTGTCACCTCACCAGCTAGTCAGTTGCTCTGAGTATTTCATCCATCTCTAATTTCTACTTTAGCCCTTTGTTTATTTCCTCTTTAGCACTTACCTCAATTTGTAATTTTTCTCTTTATTTCTTTCAGGAATACAGTATAAGGGTATTTGCATGACTAATTTAAACATGCAATGTAATTCTGCATTATTATACAAACCACATTAATCTTCTTGACCAGTATGTACACCAGATTATTTTCATGAAATTGCATTGGCTCATATTACTCAGATGCCATTATTTTTAGGCAATATATTGCAGTACATTTATAGGTTACTGGGAGACATTTTTATAAATACCAACTAAACCACACTTGTCAAAATATAAGAACAAAGTGTGATGAGAGTTGACAGTTTAGATTAGATATTCCCTTCACTTGAGCAGTCAGAATATTAACCTCAGGGGTTTAAAAGTGGCACAGCGAGATAACTGGTAGAGACAAAACAATGAGAAGCAGGGTAAACAAGGAACATTTACTGAATTCAAGTAATCTATAATACTTTTCCCATATGCAAAATGAGAGAGGCAATGAAATTGATCCAAAATAAAAGGCAACATCAAGGAACTAGAGTAAAATGGTATCAGTGTTTTTCTTGCAAAAGAAAAACATGCATTTGCATGCATTATTACATTTTAGCAATTATAAGACATGGTGTTAGATGCAATAATACCAATATGCTAGGTGCCATAGAGAACTATCAGGAGGGACAGACAGTGTGATGAGGAGAAAGTAGGAGCTGCCAGAAGGGTAAGAACAAGGTAAGAATGTGTTATGTAGTCTAGATTTAGAAGGAAATTTAGAAAGAATTATTTCTTATTTCTCAAAGGAGGCATATGAAGTCTTGAGTAGAAGGAACTACTCAATTTCTTTTCTTTTTTTTTTTTTTTCTGAATTTTTTTGAATTACTCAATTTCTTAGAGCTCGACAGAAACAGAACTGGGAAGAGGGTTTGCTATCCACCAGGTGTCCAGTTTAAAACTCTCCCTACTTACCATGAATTAACTCTTCCATTGTTTCCATCATAGGCTGTATTATGTACCCCTAAAACATATGTTCAAATCCACGGTACCTGTGAATGTGACCTTATTTGAAAATAATATCTTTGCAGAAGTAGTTAAAATGAGGTCATTCCAGGTTAGGGTAGGCACTTAATCCCTGTGACTGGTATCCTTATAAGACAAAGGAGGGAGATTTACATAGAGGCCCAGAGGAGACACAGAGGAAAGAAGGCCATATAAACAGGGAGACTGAGGTTGGAGGGATTTGTCTATGAAGCAAGATCCACCAAGGGTTGCTGACAACCACCAGAAGCAAGGAAATGGCAAGGAAGCATTTTTCCCTTATAGCCCTTATAGCGATCCCGGCCCCGCCAATACCTTCATTTCAGACTTCAAGCTTCCAGAATTGCATAAGAATAAATTTATGTTGTTTGAAGCTACCCAGTCTGTAGTAATTTGTTACTTGTTACTACAAGCCACCCTAATAAATGAACACACTGCCCGTCAATAACAGGCAAATCTTACCAATCATATTTAGTGAGAGACTATCCCAGTTTCTCCCACTGCGTCCTGCCAACAAGACTGAATCAAATGCCCCGTGGATGCACGCACTCCCCGTAATCACTCAACTGTGATTTTTCTATTTATTTTTCTGAGTATTCAATCAGCTCATTTGCTGTGAAAGCAAGGATAATGTTTGGTTTGTTTTATCATTTAGGATGGTTAATTTTATGTGTCAACTTAACTAGTCTAAAAGATATCCAGATAGCTGGTACAGTATTATTTCTGGGTGTGTCCTGAGGGTGTTTCTGAAAGAGATTAGCATTTGAACTGGTACTGAGTAAAGAAGATTGCCCTCACTATTGTGAGTTGGCCTCATCCAATCCACCGAGGGCCCACATAGATCAAAAAGTTGGAGGAAAGGTGAATTTGCTTTCTGCCTGAGCTGAGACGCCCACCTTTTCTTGCCCTGGGACATGAATACTCCTGATTCTTGGGCTTTTGGTCTTGAATCAGAACTTTTATCATTGATCCCCTAGATCCTGGTCCATCAGACTCAGACTGGGACTTATTGCATTGCTTTCTCTGATTCTCAAGGCTTTAGGTTTGGACTGGAACTGTATCACTGGCTTTCCTGGGCTTTCAGCTTGCAGACAGCAGATTATGGGTTTTCTCACCTTCTAAAATTGCATGAGCCAATCCCTGATAATCTCTTTCTATATACTTCTATATATCCTATTCTGTTTTTCTGGAGAACACTAATATACAATTGTTTTCCTAGAGTCTAACAGAGTGTCATGCTCATGATAGGCAATCAATAAATATTTATTAAGTGAAAAGAAAAGTGAAAGTAGGCAAAAGATATGAATAGACACTTGAAGAAGGAAAATGTATAAATGGCCAATAAACCCAGGAACAAGTGCTCAATAGCATCAGTCATTAGGAAAATGCAAATTAAAACCACAACATACCAGTAATTACCTACCAGAAAGTTAAAATTTAAAAAGACTGACAATCAGTATTTGTAAGAATCTAGAGCATTCAGAATGCTCTCTTTTTGGTGAGAGTGTGCATGTTAAAATCATTTTGTAAAAAGGTCTGGCAATTTCTTATAAAATTAATATATGCCAGTCCTGTGATCCAACAATTTCACTCTTAGGTAGTTATCTCTCCTGCCCCCACATTCCCAAGAGGAAATATATGTCTACAAAATATTTGTATAGGAATGTTCATAGAAACTTTATTAATAATAGTCAAAACCTAGATATAGTGTAAGTTTCTATCAACAAGACAATGATAAACAAACTGCAATATATTCGTCTAGTAAAATACGGTACTCAGCAATGAAAAGAAATGAATTATTGATCTACACAACAAAGATGTATATCAAAAGTATTATGTTGACTAAAAGAAGTCTTAAGCAAAAGAGTCCCTCCTTATGATATCATCTGTACCAAGTTCTAGAATAGGTTAAACTATGCTAACATAAATCAAAACAGTTGTTCCCTCTGAGGAATTGCTGGAAAGGGATATCAGGCACTTTTTTTGGATTTCAAAAAGGAATTGGTTTACACAGGTGTATGCTTCTGTCAAGACTCAATGATAAACTTATGACTTACGTATTTCGTTGTATATAAATTTTACACCAGGAAAAATGAACTGTAACCTATAAATATTGATGATGTGCTTAGATGCATAGATTAGTGATTTCTGAAATGTAAATTGAAATGCACTAAAAATAAACAGATTAACTAATGAATGGGTAGGAAGGTACATGGATTAATAGATATATGATAATACAAACAGAATGAATGTAAATTGTTGAATGTGGAGAGCATGTGTATGGATCTTCATGGTCAGTTCTTCTAATTTTTTTTCTGTAGATTTAAACATTTTTAAAAATAAAATATTAGAGAAAACCCCATAAAATGTAAGAGTTAAAAATGAGTCAATCAAATTATAACTTAAAAAACAATTTGGATTGGCCAAATTAAACTAAATATAAGATTAAAAAAGTCGGGGCACCTGGGTGGCTCAGTGGGTTAAGCCTCTGCCTTCGGCTCATGTCATTGTCTCAGGGTCTTGGGATCGAGCCCCACATCGGGCTCTCTGCTCTCTGCTTGCTCTCTCTCTCTGCCTGCCTCTCTGCCTGCTTGTGATCTCTCTCTGTCAAATAAATAAGTAAAATATTTTAAAAAAATATTCAAAAAATCATAAGTACAGGTATATAAAAGTCTGATGTAAGGAATCAGACTTCATTGTTGAAAAGCCTCAGGCTGGACTAGAACCCAAGACAAACACCACTTAGCCCAAAGTGGAGGTGGTAGGGTTTCGGAAGAAACAACCACATTGTCTGACTTAAAAATCTTCTTTGTTAGAGCTTGGGGTCTCTATCCATCTCCTTCAGCTAACACTCAAAACCAGGAGACAATAATAGATGACTTTGCTTTAGCTGAATTCTAAGTGAAAACATTTCTAGCTGCAAGAAAAATACATCTCTGCCTTATTAGGCTTGTCTCCAGCTCCTGCCTAGGAGAATTTGGCAGTGGTACAGGGAGGGCAGCCCTATGGCTTAAGGGCTCCTGTCTGAAATGAAAGACCTCTATGCCTTTGAATTGGAAGCTTGCTGGGCTACCTGTAGAGGAAGAGTAAAAGAAAGACAAATAACTACTTTCTGAGAAGGAAGAGCCACTGTGAAATACTGATCATCTAGGGAGCTTTCCTGGTCTCTAAAACCCTGCTCACTTTGGCTTACATTGGTGGTACAGAGTTTAAAATTGTAGGACTAGTGAGGGGCCAGCATCAGGTCTAAGACTTTAGCTATTAATGTTGGGAACAACAACCTCTTAAGTTACCAAATCCCATTCCCTCTCCTAAAAAGGAAAAAGGAGAAAAACTTCCTTATCTGGTTTCTGCATTCAACTGCTCCTGGTGGAGAAGAAGTAGAGAGAAGCACATAATCCTTAGTACAATTCTTTAATCACACAATAGACAAATGGCTCAGAACATTTGCAGAAGTATTTGCAAAACAAACAAACTAAAACTTCTGAGAATAATGACCAGTTTTTGAGTCGATTTTTAATAAAACTCCAAATATGCCTAACCAAGCAATCAGCTATAAGGGAAGGTTAATAAGCCTTTGGATTCAGACTCCAAAATTCCAAATTTACATCGTGGCTCTGATGTTTACCAGTTTTGTTATCTTAGGCAAGTTATTTCTACTGATGTCAGGTTTTTGTTTTTAAGCCTCATTTTGAAAATGTAATATCTGTCTAATTTGAGATATTAAATTTGTAAGTCACTCAACAACCAACTTAAACTCCTTAAGTAGCAAAAGGAATTTATTAGCTCTTAGTATTAAAAAGTCCACATTCAATCCTTCAGCTAACAACTCAAATCATAGGAAGAGGACATTATTCTACTTTCTCTCTATTTCATACCTCTTCCTGGTGTTGGCTTCTTTCTCAGCAAATTTTGCTCCCATGGTCCAACATAGTTTTCAGAAAAGGAATGAAGAAAAAAAAAAAAAAAAAAAAGGATGACCCTAACAATGAGCACTGTGGTAATGACACAGTAGGGAAATCTAGGATCAAACATAGCAAATGCAATGCTAGACATGCTGTCCTTTTGCTTCTCTCTCTTTCTTTAATCATGTCTGTTGGGGAAGCAAACATTGTGGGACCTGCCACCCCTCTTCAGGTCTGCCCAGGAGCAATGTAGTCTTGAAATATTTACCTATGAGGGAATGGGGTGCCAAACTATTCCTTGGCCTCTGGTTCTGCTTCCTTCTTAGAAGGAAGTTCTAGGTATGCAATGAACTTCCTTGCACTGTTTAAGCATGTGAATCATATGACACCTGGCCAGTCCCACCAATATATTTGCACACTCCCTTCTCCCCCAGCTGCAGGAACTCCCTTCTCCCCCAACTATGAACCATGTCTTCATAGTAGATAAGCAGGATACGTGCAGTCTATGACCCTGCACTGGCTATCTGGAGGGAGCCACTGACAGAGAGAGACCAGCACACACTACAGAGGCTGATCTTGTTGCATCTCTTCTCTTTTCTGTGAGTAAACTGTTGCCCAACCAGTCCTAAGTATTGAGTCCTCCTTGGCAACTCCCAACCCATAGATAGAAAAGGATCAGGTAGAGGTCTGTGAGCTCCTGCTTCTGGGGCTTGACATCGTTAGGATCTTTGCCATCCTCCACGTGGTAGGAATCCTTACTTGGGATTGTTTGCTAGATTTCCCTCTTCCCGACAATAACCAACCCAGAAAAGCGCTTTTTTCAGGTAGTTCAGGAGAAGAGAAAAGAAGCTCTTTTTCCAGAGCTCTTAGAAAAATCTGCGCAGAGGTCCTTGTTCCCAAATGGGTTCAGTGCCTGAATAGGTAAGGGGGGGGGGGCACAGGAATGAGGCTTTTTAGTGGCATCTGTTGCTAGCGTTAGGATCTGCTTCCATAAAATCACACTGACCGAATGTGAGGAAAAGAAATATCTGTAGGAAGAGGAAGAGGAAATGGACGCTAATGGTCTCAAAGAGCTAATATCCACAACAAAGCCAAATGATGGTGAAACTCATGAGCTAAAGGATGCGAATACATTTCATCAAGGTAGGGTCCCCTATATTTTAAAGTAATGCGTCTGTGAAACCAAACAATCTATGGACTAGACACCAGAGGTTAAAGAATCTGTAAACAGAGCACTGCTCCTGTAGCTAGAACTTTCAATGTTATAAAAAACTAAGAACAATGATATGAAAGAGAACAATATAAATTAATGGATCTTGCTAAACAAGTCTTGCTTTGGTACAAAAACAGTGTTCTTAATTCGTTCCTTGTTCCTTAATAATGAAAATATTTGAGGCAATTAGAATACTTGAGAGTGGATTGATTATCTTTGAACTACTTTACTTCAAGAGTGTTTTGCACAGTTATTTAATGTTTGACAAGTGTTCTGAGGCTTAAGTAGTAACTGGTTTGCTGCTAATGTAAACAAATTATGACACATAGAATGGAATACTATTTAGATTCTAAGAAGCATATTTTCAAAGACTAGTTCACTGGATATAAATTTACCATAGCATAAAAATTAAAAAACAAAAACAAGCTCCAAGAATAACATTGTTTTAATTCTGTAAGATTTTGTGAGATGTTTCAAGGGTATTTCTCTAGTTGAAAAAAAATTTTTTGGAAAATATTAAAATATTTATGGCTAATATTTTGGTTATTAAAAAATAATAAAAAGTATTAAAATATTTATGGCTAATATTATGGCTGATAATATTTATGGAGACTGTAGTTGAGTGTTGAGTATTTCTTTTTTTTTTTTTAAGATTTTATTTATTTCTTTGGCAGAGACAGATCACAAGTAGGCAGAGAGGCAGGCAGAGAGAGGAGGAAGCAGGCTCCCTGATGAGCAGAGAGCCGGATGTGGGGCTCGATCTCGGGATCCTGAGACCATGACCTGAGCTGAAGACAGAGGCTTTAACCCACTGAGACACCCAGGCGCCCCAAGTATTTCTTTTTTTAAATTTATTTTGAAAATTTATTTATTTGACAGAGAGAGAGAGATCACAAGTAGGCAGAGAGGCAAAGGGAAAGGGGGAAGCAGGCTCCCTTTGAGCAGAGAGCCCAATGTGGGGCTCGATCCCAAGACCCTGAGATCATGACCTGAGCTGAAGGCAGAAGCTTAACCCACTGAGCACCCAGGTACCCCCGGAAACCCAATTTTAATATTCTGTTTGCTGCTTACGATCCAGAGTCCCTCATTCTTTTCCCTTACCAGGGGTCAGCAAACTCTGTTAAAAAGCCAGACAGCGCTTTTTTGATTTCTATAGTATAAAAAGAGGCAAACAAGAAAAAATAGCTTATCTTTTTGGGCCGAATAGTTTCAGGTGGGCTACTTTAAAGAGATATTAATATCCCTGCTCACATCTCATGCACAGTATATTCAAAGATGTATACCCAGAAGTGGACAAGTTAGATCACAGGCTTTGGGTATTGTTCTTGAACTAGATCTGAAGTTTTTTCAACAATTGACATCTTATTTGCAGTAGAGAAGAATTCCCATTCTCCATATCCCACGTCCAGCACCTTTGCTCCACATCCTAAATAATACCTGGAGTATTAGACTTTGTACTTTTAGTAATATGATAGGTGTGAAATTATGACTCTTTGTAACTTTATTATTAAGTGTTCCTTTGTTGCAATGTGGTTGAACACCACCAAGATATTGTGTATCTTTACTTCCTCTTTTTATGAAGTGTATGAATAAATTATTTAACCATTTTACTAGTGGGATTCTCAGGTTAAAAAAGTAATTTTTGATATATGTTTATTATGCATATGATTTATAGTGATTCATGTATATCACCTATAAAAGTATGTAAATACTCCCATATACACACACTGGAGGTAAATGTTTAGACACACGAATACATTTACAGATGCTAGTGCAAACATTATTCACATTTGGATCGAGATTATGAATATTAATTTTCTCTTACCTCTATAATCATTTGCATGATAATGGGCATTAATATTTTAAGCCAAATGGATAAGCCATTGTTCAACTCTCCCATATGTGTACTTTATAAATCTACCCTCAAGTCAATCCCAAGATGTTGTGATTGAGCTTTTTAATATCCTATCCATTGCTATCTTCTTTTTCTCCTTGATAGTCTATAGCACACTGATCATCTATTCTCCTGATCAACAATATTCATTTACAAATCCCTTTGGATGAGGAGCAACTTTATAACTAATAAAGGTCACTGAATGCCAAACTGGAAGGAAACCTAGACCCAGCCTCCTCCCTGGACAGAGAAGAACCCCAAAGCTGAGTGTGTGTGTGTGTGTGTGTGTGTGTGTCTAGTATATGTGGGGTGTATGTGTGGTGGGGGTAGGAGGTTGGGGATGGTGTCAGAAAGTGGCCTGAGGCAGCAAAGTTACTTATGGTCAGAGACAGAAAGGAACTAGTCTTTTTTTTAAGCTCATGTCTCTTCAAGTCTCTTAAAAATATTGTTCTTCTTATGATAGCAGAATATGAGAAACATCAACAGAGAGACACAGAGAAAAACAGAGAGACTGGGGAGTAAAAAAGAGTAGGGGGAAGCTTGCATTCCTATCACCATGTGGCAGTGTGGCCACACCTGGTATTTCTGTCAAGTCACTCATAGAGTGCCATATGTCCTGGAAAATTACTATTTCCCAGAAAAGAGGGAAGGACCCAATAAAATTCCCATTAACAAACTTTTTTCTCCTTTTCATCGACCACGTCCAACTAATCCTTTTATGACTTTTCCAGGTTAATCACCTCAAGGCCTTGCATCTCTGCTTTAGGCATTCAGGGTTCTACCAAGCACTAGGGAACAACAGGATGGGGAATGGGGCCTGTATTAGGGCATTCAGCTTCTGCTTCTCATTTCCCAATACAGCCTTGTTGTAGCATCATCAATGCCACAAAGAAATGCAGCTTTTTTTTGGAAAAGGTGTTGCCATGTTTGCAGGGTAAACACTAGCACAATTTTACAATGTCCAAAAATATTCATACCTCCACAAAGACCTACCCTTCTATTATAAAGCCATCTGTTTCAGTCCCTGAAACATTCTCTTTAACTTTGATCATCTAAGGTAAAACTAAAAGCAAGTCCCAAGCCGCGGAGGAAATTCAGTATTCTCTTACGATAGAGCAAATTTCTCTCAGAGCGGTGCATGTTTTCACAGAAATATATAATGCAATTGAAAAAAAATTGGACAGAAACAAGCTGTTTGATGATTAACCATGATGAACAGCAGAACCCCAATAGCCTTTCTGAAGCTAGGTCAATCCAGTGAACTGTGGATAGCAATGTCTTAAAAACATGTGTGCAAAATATTTCTTAATACAATAATAGTTATGTGTAATTTTTAATATAATAATAACTATAATAAGTTACATCTATAAATAATATATAATATAAATACATACACTATATACATTATATAAAAATAAATATGATGTACATTAGATATTTACATAAATTATGTTTATATATAAATTTTACATATGTTTTAATCTTTAGACTAATCCTATGAAGTAGTAATTATTATCACAATTTTACAGCTTAGGATGTAAGGCACAGAGATGTTAATAAATTGCGTAAGGTCATGGAACAAATAAATTGCAACCTGACCTAGGGTCTGTACTATTAGATATGTCTCTAAAATCCCTCTTCAATGGAAAAGAAGTGTAAGGTTTTTAAAATTTTGGTTTGGGGATAATCTGAGAAAAATGGCATTGGATTTATAATGCATTCAAAGCAAATGGCCATGCTTTTCTTTTGGAAGCAAAGTTTTCTAAGTAGTTAAGTACCTTAGGTCTATTTTCTCTTTATATTTTCATACTCTTCATTCTGACAAATGCGATATGTTTGCTATTTGAAGGACTGATAGACTATATTTGAAGTCAGAAGTCTAAGACTAAACTCTGACACTAACGTTCTGGGTCATGTTAGTGGTTTCAGGTAGTCAATAGTCTAGTCTAGTTCTTAAATTTGAGATTATCCATTGATAATTTTCATGAGGCATTCACTATGTCTCAAGCAGAATGTTAAGGTGGAAGTCCTAAATTCCTACAAGTTTTAATTAACACAGCCATTACCTCATATGTTTACCTTAGCACATTTTACAGAATTCACTTTACAAAACAATATTACCATTTCTAGTCACCATGTTATACATGAGATCATCAGACCTCATTCATCTTAAAACTGAAACTATGTATCCTTTTGTCATCTTCCATCCATTTCCCCCACCCCCAGCCTGTGGAAACCACCATTCTACTGTTTCCGTGGGTTCATTTTTTATTTTCTTTCTGTCTTTTTTTCAGTAGATTCCACAAATCAGTGATACCATGCAGTATTTGTCTTTCTTGGTCTGGTTTATTTCACGTAGCATAAAGTCTTGCAGGTTCATTCATGTTGTTGGAAATGGCAGGTTTCCTTCTTTTTAAAGGCTGGATTATACACATGTATTTCTACATAAATATAAAATACTATGTTTAATATATAGTATATATCACATTTTCTTCATATACTGTCAACAGACATTTAGGTTGTTTCCATATTTTGACTATTTTGAATAAGGCTTCCATGAACATGGAAGAACAGATATCTCTTCAAAATAATGATTTTGTTTCCTTTGTATATATCTACCTATCTAGAAGTGAGATTGCTGGATCATGTAGTAGTTCTAGTTTTAATTTCTTGATGAACCACCTCATTGTTGTCCATAATAGTGGTAGCAGTTTACATCCCCATCAACAGTGAATAAGGCTTCCCCTTCCTCTGCACCATAGCCAGCTGTTTATTATCTCTTGTCTTTTCAGTGTAATAGACATCCTAGCAGGTGTGAGGTAATAACTCACTGTGGTTTTGCTTTGGATTTCCCTGATGATTAGCGACAGTGAGCACCTTTTCATGTACCTGTTGGCCATCTGTATGTCCTCCTTAGAGGATGCTTTGTCCATTTTTAAAATTGGGTTATTTGTTTGTTTTTGTTTGTTTTGCTATTGCATTATGTAAGTTACTCCCATCCTCTATCAGATTTATGATTTACCTATATCTTCTCCCATTCCACAGCTTACTTTTTCATACCTCTCCCAGAGCTTTGTGATTTGGGAGCCAATCCCCTGGGGTTAGGGGGACAGCCTTAACAGTTGGCATGCTAGATGCCTGCACGTGCATCTTACAGGGAAAAGCTGGAGACTTGGTCTAACTGTTGGAGACAGCCTGAGGGAGAAGGCAGGGAAAGTACCCATCAGAACTTTCAGGTTCTAGGATGATCCCAGTCAGCGCACTAGATGCACACTAATTAGAAGATGGACTCTAAAGGAGCAGCTGGTAAAGTATGCAGTCAAAATCCTTTGGGGGGGGAAACTTGGGAGATGGGCATTTTTTTCAGCTCCCTCTGTGCTGAGCCAGCCCAGGTTGGGGGGTATGTGGGGGAGGGGCAGGGGAGACAGACTATAGTGGCTGGGATTTCTATGCAGACCTGATTAACAATTGCTTCTTTGTTTGCTATAGTCCTGTGGGATTCATAAACACAAGCCCCAGCTGGCTCTCAGAATTAGGTGATTTGGGGGCCTGTTTCTTGGGGGTCAGCTTTAAACATTGTGGTTCCACATTGTGGTCCAATGCTTCACTCTGTAGGGAAAAGCTGAGGATTAGGGCTCCCTCCCCATTCTATGGCACTGTTCCATACAAGTGGCCAGAGTGTGTCTTAGCCTTTCCTACCTCAGGTGGGTATTTTCTTAGTACCCAGTGTGTAGGAGTCACTCATCTAGTTCCTGGATTTCTTTCATTGGAAATTGCTCTGTCACTGTACAATCAATGCATCTGTAGGAGGAGGCAAATTCAGGATCATCCTATGTTACCATATTGGTGTGATCCATAGTGGTAGGATTTCAATGTGTAAAATGTGGGAAGACATATTTAGTCTATTGTTAATATCTCTTCTCTGTGCTAAGTTTACCTTGTTATTATTGCCCTTGAAGCTATTCAAAACTATTACTTTTTTTGGACAAGATGTTGGGGGCTATATGTTCCTAATAGGAGAAGCACTCTGGATGGAACCCTGATTTTGTTTTTAAAAGTCTTACACTAATTACAAGTCCTCTGGTGGCTTTATTATTCCTCTCCTTACTTATAGGCACCATCACTTTATCATCTTCCTATATGTCATTATTTTGTGCATAAAAATCAATGAGGCTTGAAAAGGGTGACTGGTGGGGGTACCTGGGTGGCTCAGTGGGTTTGGCCTCTGCCTTCGGCTCGGGTCATGATCCCAGGACCCTGGGATCAAGCCCTGCGTCCAGCTCTCTGCTCAGTGGGGAGCCTGCTTCCCCCTCTCTCTCTGCCTGCCTCTCTGCCTACTTGTGATCTCTCTCTCTGTCAAATAAATAAATAAAATATTTTTTTAAAAAAAGGAAAAAGGGTGACTGGTGGAGGTTCCTGTCTTAATGGACTCTGCTTTGTTCCAGGCATGGCAGCTTAGATATACTGAATATGCCCACAGGGCATTTTATTTGCAAATGTTGTCACTTTGTTCTCTTTCCACTTCTCCAAAAGTGCTTGGAGAGTTGCTGCTGAAGCTGTGTGTATATAGCTGTCATCCCAAGTGCCCCTGCCTTGCCCTTCTCAGATGCTCCATTTGGTTTTGCAACATTTGTCATGAAGCCACTTAGCTGTCTGCCACATCCTTTGGATATCTGCCCTAGTGTAGTCTCTAAGATTTAGTATCACAAAGTATCATGGTGCAAGTTGTATGAGAATTATTGAGGTAAGCTACAAAGATAAATAACATATAGGCCATGCCCTCCAAGGCTCTAACCTTCCATTAGGAAAGATGGACAGAAATGTAAATAACAAGAGAGGATTTAGTAGAATAGAATGCCCAAAGATAGTACAGACAAATGGAGGCAGACAACTTCTGTATTCCAAATTGATCCCTTGGGCTATGCAGTGCAGAATCCACTCCAAAATCTTAGTATCTTTGGGTTCAACTTCCTCCTAGGGAAAGAGACTAAACCCAATGGTGTCTAAATTCCCTCTCACTCCTCAAGTTCTCATGTCTTTGCAAATCAGTACAGCTCCCAGAAGCTGTATTTCTCCATTCATAAAACGGAGATTTTACTAACCTAGTGCAGGATTGGCATGTAATAGGTGATCAGTAAATGGTGGGTGTCTTTGTAGTTTTTACTTATTGTGTTTTTACTGTAGATAGCCTAGCTGGTAAGATTTAAGGAACTAGGTATATGATTTCTTGGCCTCAATAAATTCCATTATTGTTATTGTATTATATTCATTTCCTCAGAATCACAAACACTCAAGTTTTTAAGAATTTATCACTAAAATGCTAGTGAGATGAAGCTGTGTTGGTAGGAAAAATGACACCTTAAGCCTGTAAGCTTAAATCTGTTACCAGTTATCTAGAGGGGAATACGAACAAAAGCTTCTTTTTTTTTTTTTATTAATTTTTATTTTTTATAAACAAATTTTTATCCCCTGGGGTACATGTGTGTGAATCGCCAGGTTTACACACTTCACAGCACTAACCATAGCACATACCCTCCCCAATGTCCATTACCCCACCCCCCTTTCCCAACCCCCTCCCCCCAGCAACCCTCAGTTTGTTTTGTGAGATTAAGAGTCACTTATGGTTTGTCTCCCTCCCAATCCCATCTTGTTCTTTTCTTCTTTTTCTGCCCCCCTAGTCCCCCATGTTGCATCTCCACTTCCTCATATCAGGGATATCATATGATAGTTGTCTTTCTCTGATTGACTTATTTCACTAAGCATGATACCCTCTAGTTCCATCCACGTCGTTG